>CAIGRB010056956.1:6675-41378 GCA_903798255.1 Fraxinus quadrangulata
CCTCTTTAATAGACAAATTTTATAAAAAAAAATAAAGTCAAATGAATACCAAAAGATCCAAAATTTAAATATTTTCTACGTAAAAAATTATACCAATCAAACACAATTATTTGATAATTTTTTAAAAAGTAATTTTAAACAATTCAATTCTCTAAAATTTATTTTTTTTCTACTTAAATTTCACCCTAATAATCAAATGGACGAGGTTAGGGGCTAAAGTAAATTTCACAAGTAAGTTTCGTAACTTTTTTAACCCGCAAAGAATATCTTCTGCCATTTCGACGTGGAAGAAATGGATATCATTTCACATCGGATTTGAACTCAGTTTCTTTCTTTTTCAAACTCTTTTCTTACTTTCCCTCGTGATTTTCAGCTTGAAAAGGGGAATTATTCACCCGGGATGGAGGATATTTTGATATTCAGTTACTCCCAAATATATTGAAAACTACCCAAATCCTCCGTATTAAAGTTGATTTTTTGAACTAGGATTAGATGCTGAAATTATCACTTCTACTGTAAATTCTGTATAATTCCGGTGATAGCGATTCAAATTCTTGGTACAGTTATGGCTGACAAATCGAGACCCAGCACATTAACTGTTTACCTATACGTCCCCAACATCATTGGTTAGTATTTGAGCTATTTAATTCCTTTTTTCATTTGATTTATTGTACGTTGAGATTGTTATGAAAATTGGGCACTGTGAACGCTAAATCTGGGTTTCGGAATTGTTGAGACTAAATCTCTTTTAACATCCCGGGCTTAGTTTTTAGATGAGAGGCTAACATTGTACACTTTAGTATTAATCGATTTAATGATGCGTTCTTTCGTCAATGTCGATGCAGGATACATAAGAATTATACTGAATTGCTTTGCCTTCGCCATATGCTTCAAGAACAAATATCTTTTCTCGGCTCTCTATTTTATTAGGTGCGGATCTTTTCCACATTTTCTTGTTTTTTCTGTTGAAGTAAGATTATTAATTTTATTGAATAATTGAATGCCTGGTTTCGTTCAGCTTTGCCTGTGATGCATTAGATGGTTGGTTTGCACGCAAATTGAATCAAGGTATTGGTTTATATGCTTTGACAATTTAGTTGAGGTTTCTTTTTGTTCGCAGTGAGTAACAATTATCTGATTTGGTTTTTAGGTAACAAAAATGATTTTCTGTTTAGTTTTAAATATTTCATGATCTATATATGAATGAATTTTGTGTGTAATATCCGTTGCGTTAACAAATTTAATGATGAAATACTGATTATATGCTTTATGGATGAAAGGACATACCTGTTGGTCTTGTTTAAATTTTGCTGAGTTTCATAATGTTTCACGGAACACTGGACAACCCACTGATCTAATTATAGGTTAAATCCAATCCCTTCGCTTCACGCCAGGCTTGAAAACTGTAAGTCAGCTTCCAGTCCCCCTTAGAGAGAGTGAGGTGATTATAGAAAAGTAGAGTAGTCCACACTACCTATCTATAATCAGTTTAGCTTAAATAGGTTAAATCCAATCCCTTCGCTTCACGCCAGGCTTGAAAACTGTAAGTCAGCTTCCAGTCCCCCTTAGAGAGAGTGAGGTGATTATAGAAAAGTAGAGTAGTCCACACTACCTATCTATAATCAGTTTAGCTTAGAGTTCATTGGACAGCTTGTTCAGACCAAGACTCCACTTTTTTGCTCTGTCCGTGAGTTAGTGTATAGCGAAGAAGGAAGCCTTCTTGAAGTGGGGAAGAGTAAGTAGCCAAGGGCTAAGCTAGCGAAGGGCCTAAATCCGAACCTGCCTGACTTTCCTCCCAGGGGGCATATCTTTCTAAAGGATGGGGATTCATGTACTGATTGGTAATTTGTGCAGTTGAAGGTTTTAGGTGGAATATGGTTTCGTTACCAAAACCAAATATCAAAGAAATTAAGGAGTGATTTCAATTAAAAATGAAGAAATCAAGGAATTATTAATAAGTATCATCTATTTTTTACAATAGAACTACTACAGAGGAAAAGATCCTAGGAAGTTGTTGTTTGTAATGGTAATTATGGTGAACTGAACTTCAACCTTTACTGTTATAGACCCAGTCTAGTGCGTGTATGGAATCTGTTAAGGAAATTACGAAATAATTTCCCATACCTGCCATATGTGTAATCAATTGATTTGCTTTCTTGATTTCAGTTTCAACATTTGGAGCTGTTCTCGATATGGTTACAGATAGGTAATCTAGCATGTACATTTCTCATTATTAGCTATATTTGTCTAACTTAGGATCTCAGATGTCAAGTTTCCTTTTGTCCACACTTTCCACCTTGAATTTGTGTTTTGTCTCCCAGGATAAGCACTGCCTGCTTGCTGGTAATACTCTCCCAAGTTTATAGGTGATTTTCTATAACTTGTACTTTTACTGATTGCTTTGATTACAATTGAATACATAGTTGAGGTTCTCTTCCCAATTTCTTCCAGGCCTGGCTTCGTCTTCTTGTCGTTGCTTGCTATAGATATTGCTAGCCACTGGTTGCAAATGTACAGGTATTTACGTTATTACACACTGTTTCTTGAATTTCTATCCTGAAAAAAGTTGCATTTAATTGGAGAGCTGTTTTTGCAATGGGTGTTGTTATTGTACAACATTTATCTGTGTCCATGTCTCGTGGATCTTCCTTTATATTCAACTTACTCTCATCTACTGAATGTCGCAGTTCCTTCTTGGTAGGCAAAACTAGTCATAAAGATGTAAAGGATAGTAGCAGTTGGCTGTTCAGGGCTTACTACGGGAATCGCAAATTTATGGGTTACTGTTGTGTATCCTGTGAGGTGAATCTCTCTTTGAGTCCGTCTAATTTCAAGTGATATTTTATGTTTAATCATCTAATTTAAGCAATTTGGTCAACAGGTTCTTTACATTATTTTGTTTCTTCTAGCGACAAAGCAAACTGAGAATTTGACTGACGTAAGCCTCTTGTTTTCTTGCTATCAATAATATTTAGTCTCTTTTGAAAATTTCCTAAGCTTGGTATTTCTGTCGGTTTTCTCTTTAGGTTTTAGTGAATGCTGCAATGCAGAGTTGGATATACTCAACTCTACTTGCTTTAATTCTATTCGGATGGACAATCAAGCAATCAGTCAATCTTATCCAGGTAAACATGATGTATACTATGTAGGAAAGCCCTCTGAAATATTTCTGATGAAAGTGTATTCATTTTCTTTGCTCTGTGGCAACCATGGCTCCCGTGCCTCAATACTTTGAGGATTGGTTTCACTGTTATTCTTTCAAATCATCTCAAATAACATTTGTCTTTATAGTGTACACTCTAGGCTTCGTCTTTGATGACAGTTTTATGACTCTAAGATGTAGCATATGCTTCTTGGCTCAGGAAAAATATGCAATGTGATGCAGTTAATTACGAATTATGATTTCTTCCTTGTATACTGTATAAATAATATTGTAGAAGGAAAATTATAGATGGACTAGCTGCAAATTAGGATGAGTCTTTGGTTTGGAGTAAAATGGGCAGTCCATATCGCTGAATCTACCAGGCTTGATGATCCATGTCATGTAATATGTAAATCGGTAGATAACATGTTACATCTAGCATGATATTAAACAATGATATTATGCCCCTGTTTAATTGTGATTAAAATCTGATTTTAATTTCAAGTCAAAGTAAAAAATTAATTTTAACCACACATTTCATGGGTCCCCAACTTTTCAACCATACATCTCATCAACTTTTATCAATATCTACTAAAAATTTGATTTTTATCTACACCAAATAGGGCTAAAGAATGATACGTTCTACAAATTTGGATGTAACCTAGATGAAGATTTGTTTCATGTATTGACTTAACATTTAGAATTGAAATCAAGGTGTAGATGATGACTTGGTTTACTTCTTCACCAGTAAGGATAAATCTACAAATAATGTCCCTATAAATAATTAATCGTAGGACTTATAAAATGTAAGGAGAGTGATTTCATGACACTAAAGAGTCAGTATAAGTGGTAAGATGGGTAAATGGCCGCTTCTTGGTGGTGGGTTTATGAGAAAGGCCTTTGACTGCAATAATTTAAAATATATATAGAAAAACAAAAAAAGAAAAAAGAAAACCAACCCTATTATTTGTTACGATCATCCTTTTTAACCATTTGAACTGGTAGAACCCAATCAGCTGCCAATTTTACTCATTCATACCCATTCAAATCTTGCTAATCTAATATCCTTTTCAAACCTTGATATTCCCACTGCCGTTTTTGTGATAAAAAAAGAAAAGAAGTCAACACATTCATCGTTAATCAGTACAATTAACCGCGCAAGGACGAAGAAGAGCATTACTATTGACCACCTGAAGAACCCAATCTAAAACTTGCATTTTTCAAGGTAAAACTCTTCCAAAACTGCAAATTTTTTCTTTTATTTTGTTCTTTAGTGAACTTCGTTGTGTCTATATTGGTATTGTTTAATGACTGCTGATGATGGTGTAATTTTGATCGTTCTGGAACTCCCCAATAAAAGGTTATTTTTGGACATCTCAAATATAGAAGGCATTTTACTCTTAAAATTTAGGTAATTCCTTCAAGGGTCACCAACCTTCCATTTGTGAGACTCACGTCTTGAAGTTTAATATTGTCTGAAAGGTCCCCACCGACTGAAAACGTTAATTCAGCCACATCTACAACCTTCCATTTGGCAACCATGTTTTGGTGTCCCCACCTGATAGAAACCGTCTAGTTAGACGTTTAATTGTCATGTGACATGCACATGATATCTGACTCAAATGGTAGAATTGTCCGAAAAGGAGCAACTTTAATATAAGTTGAATACTTATCGTTTGGTTTGGAATAAAGGGAATCTTTTTTGAACAATTTTACCCTTTTAATTTTTAATTACCCCTAACGTGTGTTGCAAGGACATGTATTGTCTTAGTAGAAATATTCTGTCAGGTGGGGATACAACTCGCAGTGTTATAGGTTCGGGACGTGTGCCCCATATGAAAGATTTAGAACATGGCTACCACTGCCGCACTCACGAAAAGTTGGGGTTCTGGGAGGAATTTATCTATAATCTGTAAGGCATTTTGTCACTCTGCCCCCCTTTGACTAAGCCTATGTCATAATATCTCCATCAATAGAACCAGCCGCAAGGATGAGCAGTCATCAAATGATCCTCTTTCATGGGAGAAACCTAGTCACTAGATTAATCTCTTGTTCATTCAGAATCTTGTTTCAGCTCCTGTATAATTGTGAAGGAAGTTATTGTAGACTAGTTAATGAATATTTCTGCTTTCCAATTTTCTTCGCAATAAGTTCATGTTACGCATGTATCAATGAAATTTACAACATTTTTTACTTTTGAGAAAATATGAGATCTCCTTTAAACGAGTAAATTATATTTTCCAGTCCCGCGTTTGTTACATGGAGTCATGATTAGTTTGAATAAGATAGCTCTCTTGAAAATGTAGTTGGGATTAAAACTCTATTGATTGACTGCACTGTGTGTCCTGCTTCCTAACTAAATACTGTTTGTCTTTTCGAAGATTGTATTCAACTGTGACTAATTCATTCTGTGGTGACAGATAAAGACTGCGGCAGATGCATGCATACTATATGACATCAACAAAAAGCAAATGGATTAATGCGGTAATAGCTAATTGGAAAGCCATGTGCAGCAGTCGTTTACCAAATGATGTGTGCTCTCTCCCAGGAGCACTTTAATTCGTCTTGGTTGCTCTGTGGACCTGCAATTTGGATCGAGTTGAACTCGTGGACTTGTTGAATATGTTTATCTTTGAATCTTCGAAGGAAAGATTATATGGCGGAGCATGTTTGAATATTATTGAAGTACATTTTGTACAGCTCCTCTTGGAAATTGACCAGTTTTTAAACGTAATTCTTGTGTTATAGGTGAATTGTTCTCTTGCTCTTGTTCACATACTCTTGCAACATGATGCAATACTACAGACAACACCAAGCTTCTATTTTTTCCTGAATCATAATCGATGTTGTCCAATCTATCATATTAGACATGTCCAGAGTATTTGGTCTTATATATAACGGTTGAATCTTTTGTTGTTCGAGTTTGGAGAACATAGAGAGGGTGTGGTATTGAAGTAGGCTTGAATTACTCAGATGCAAACTGTCCCTTATGAAGTTGATAAATGAATATTTTTCAAGACAGCTTAAAGTAACAACTAACGACCAAAAAAAAAAAAAAAAAATCTCATCAAGATACAATGCTACAAAGAAGATCTTTTGCTTCCCATTAGTGGATTTATCCCTCTCAAAATCGTTTCCTATAACTAAAGAAAACAACTGATGAATTCTTCGACATAAATCAATATAGGCTAAATCCGAAAAATTGGCTAATTAGAAGTGCAAGACCTAAAGCAATGGCAACAAGGGATGATGCCCAGGTGAGCTTCTCGGTTATCCTGGGAACCCTGTCCTTGAGTGCTTGACTACACGAGCCTATGAAGACGGTATAGCTTCCCATAGCAATGACTGTCCCAACCAAGAACATACATAGAAATGCTGCACCAGCCAAACGGGATGGCAAAGCAAGTGCAGGCAAGATCATCATCAGAGCATCAGGTTGCAATCCATGGACAATCCCAGTGGCAAAAGTTGCAAACCCAATCTTCTTCTTCCTGATGGATGGATTCTCGAGAGCCTCATATAAGCTAACATCACATTCACCATTTTCTAGGACAACACATGGTGTAGGGACTTCTGAAGCTTCCTTGATCCCCATAGCACCGATTACAAGTAGAGTAAAGCCCACCACTCGTGTTCCCCAGGTTCGGATAACTTCAATGTGAAGCCGATCCTTCAAAAGTAGAAAGAGAAGCCCGAATATTACCTGTCCAGCATCATGGCCACATCCCCACAGAGCTCCAACTGCAGCACTTTCCATTCTTGTACGGCCTATTGAGAGCGGGGCCAAAGCAGCAAGGTGGTCGGGACCAGATAATGTGTGCAAGCATCCAGCAAAGAAGCCAGTCCACGCGCTGCTCACCAGTTCACTACGAATAAGTCGACTTCCTGCTGCTGCAGCAACAGGTCCTCCAGTCTTGGCTACACTTTGAAAACTAGCTAAAGCAGGTGACACGACAACCGGGTGAACCAGTGCTATAAAGATTGCCGAGGTTAGTATTACAGTCCCATAAGTAACCACCTGAAACATATTTGAAAATGAAATGTCAAAATACAAGGCAAAAATCTTTACAAGATTGTAACATGCAATAATAAGTGATTTAGGTGTAAGGTTACTCAGAAATAATAAAACTACCTACCAGTCAAATGCTTTCTTTGAGTTATCCATATGTCATTCTTTGCATTGAGTCAAATGCTTTACTTGAGTTATCCGTACGGGTACAATTAGAGTACTCATTACACAGTCATTCTTTGCATTGAGTAATAACTATATATTCTTTTGATTTTCCACAGATTGGTTTACAGAGATACAAGACACAAAAATCATATAATGTTTAACTATATAATAGATTAGATGGGCAAAAATCGATTGAATATTAGTGCATAACTAGTCATTTTCTTAAAACTATCCCATAATAAGAAACTACAAAAATTTGAAAATATTTCCATCACTCCTTATCCCAGGACCCAGGACAATCAGAATGAAATAGGGGCCGTTAGTCCTGTTCAAGTACTGAAACCATCTGCTCCATTAATTTGATTGTCGAAAAGGGCATATGGGCAAAAACCGAACCTACGTTATATCTTGAGAAATTATATCCAAAATACATTTTTCCAAAACTCATTTTGAACCATACATTCTTTCATAAAATAATATTACACGTAAACACAAAACTTTTCCTTATCTTTTCATCACATATTCTCTAAAAAATTACTATTCCAACATATATTTTCTCCCAAAATCACATTAAAATGGAGCACATACAGGACTGTATCAGGCTTGAGTAAAATCTGAAAAGATTGGAAAAAGGTTAGGTAACTGACTTTAGTTAACAAAGTCTGACCCAGCCATTATAAGATTAAAAAAATAAAAAGGTTAATGTAAAAACAAAAATTGTTAATGTCTAATTTTCATAGTCCCAAACTGAAAGGCTAGCAACATAGAACATATGATAACATAAGGTTTGGTACTGAATAGAAATGCATAAACATTGCTTCTGCACAAATCTACTCAAGAAAGAAAATTGTTCTATCAAAAGAACAAATTGTTGCAGTATAAAAAATTTCCTTTATGCATCAAGAAATCTTATAGAACATTTGAAAACACTCATCAGGAGGGTAATTTGGTGAGTGGAATCCTCCTATCCAAACTGCAATTCTAATTTTATAAGGCTCTTTCTTTTAGGATCATTGCCTTCTACTTCATCTGTTGATAAGCTGACTTTTAGAAACTTAGCGTTTGTTTGGGAGTGAAAAAATAATATGACAATTGTTTAGAAAAAGTTATGGATCCACGGAATTTGTGGTTGAAAACGATTTTGGAGAAATGATTTTAAGAAAATCTCTCCCAAACAAGGCCTCAATCCCTATCCATTCAAAGGATTGCATGTGAATTGACAATTGATGTGCCTCTATATTCTGTATAGATTACCTCAAACAACAGAATACTGATAGAACTAGATGCATTGGGCAGCACGACATTGGGCACATAGAGAAACTTCTACTATAATTTGAGTCGTTACTTGTTATATTTCTCAACACGCATGAACACAGTGTTGGTGGCATACTTTCCTCTAGCAAATACACGCGCGCATACAGAATCAAAGAATTATAATGGTTCTTCAGAGTTCACTTGATTCAGAAAATACAATTCGTAGGTAGAAGAACTCCGTACGCTAATATCTTAATCTAAACAACTATAAATAAATAAATAAAGAAGTCTATCCAACATAAACACAATATTTATTTATCCACCTACCCAGAGGTTGCACCTCCAGAACAACAAATGTACTCTCCGGACGACTCCATTCAACTACTAATGTAGAAGTTAAGTAAACTTCACAATAAACTAATGCTACCTCCTTAGAGGAATCAAATAATACCAAATATCCCCTTCTGGACACCAATTATTCTTGTCCCACATATAATAAACCAACATTCGAAAAAGAATTGAAGCCAAAGAATATAAATAAATAATTAGACTAAAATTCGCAAGGCATTAATACCTTTTGGAGCTCAGAGAATGTTTGGGCGATTCGTTTAAGAAAATGGGGCTTGGGATGTTCCCCTTCAGGCAAATCCGCAGAACCCAACAAATTTTCCGGACATGTATCGCATGAATTCACCGAAAGAGAAGATGGGTCATGGACATGGAGCTTGCAGGAGAGAAACCTCACTCGGTGCGATTCAGAGCGCGGGAAGGAAGAATAACCAAGTCTTGGCGTTGAATGGACTCGGGGGAGAAGCGGAGAAGAGGGCTTAAGGCGGTGGATTTTAGGATGAATTGGATTGGAATTAATAAGGCTCTCCATATTACAATTATCACCCAACCACCCACACCCTCTAAATTTCTGATCTACTGCGAATCTGTATGAATTGAGAGATTTTCAGGGGGAAAAAATGTAGAAGGAGAAGGGAAATGGAGGTGGAAGAAAGAGGCAAGGTCATGAAAGGATAACATACCTAACTTGATTGTTATAGGAATCTCTTAGTTTAACTGTATCTTCAATTTTTTTTAATTTTTTTTTCTTTTTGATTTCTGCAAATGCATAGATAAGAAATGTTCTAATAGATTCGGTAGAAATGCCAACTTAGTAATTTCATACGCAAATTGGCTGGATTTGATATGGTCACTTTTCATCTAGTGTCACAATTATTTAAATTTCTAAAACCATTTGGACTCAATGAACTTTTAATTTTAATTTTAATTTTTTTAAGTTCATGTTTTCTCTTCGATTTTCTCTAAATTTGGGCACGATTGTCTCTTCGATTTTCATTTAGGTCAGGCCAATTATGAAAACGAGTTTATTTGAAATGAATTTTTAGGCCACTCGTGTGTGGACTATCTTGCCCATTTTGACAATTTTAGGGTATAGATTGCAAGATAACATGAATTTTGTACATAATACCGTTTACACTTCAATATATACATGTTGATAAGAAATTAAGGACATAGTCAAAGATGTTGAATTAGTGTTTTCATTTGGCACGCACAAGTTTAAAGGACGTTGTGGTCTGATTGTGTCCACAATAGACCTTATAATAAGTGGTTCCTTTCACATCTTACTTTATGATCATGCTTGACCAAACATACGTATGAGAAATTTCTTTTAAAATAAAAGTTTATATGCTTTCTATTTTAAAAAGTCGATGTTTAAAATTATGTTTCTGAAAAATATTTTAATTAATATTTTAATTTAGACAATGAGTTTGACTCTCCAAATTTGGAGAACCAAACTCACTCTCTATAATTAAATACATTCAAAGTATTTAATTTTAATTGAGAAAATAATTTAGAGAAAAGTTGGCAAAAATAAAAGATAGAAAAAAAAACAATAAATAATTTTCTGGAATAGTAAATTAAGTGTTAAATATAAAGAACTTGTTGAAATACCTAAAAAATTTACTTTCTAAATTTATAAATGCTTTCTAAAATTAGTAAATTATACTATTTAAGAATAAAAAGTCTCTTGAAGATACTCGAAGTTTAGGGAGGTAGAGTTTTATTTGGATTATGCTACACGTACATAATTTATTGTATATAATGATGTCCACACCGTCTTATGGATGGAGACCCACTTCGGATATTGTAGTATAATTCGTTTTAATTTGCATTCATTTCACAAAAATGATTTCACTATAATTTTGAAATTCGTTTCTAGGAGAGTTGTACTAGTGATGGGAGATTAAGTGTTGATCTTCTATATTAAATTTCATGTGAAACGGTTATGAAATTTATGATGATCTCATATTTGCGGGTTAATAATAAGAGTTTTACGTTTGATCATGTTGTTGGAATGCGAAAGTAGAATTAACTCGAAAATAAAAAAAAAAATTAATTCAAGAATCAAAATGGTCTTAACTCGAAAATTTTAAAAAAAAATTAATTCAAGAATCAAAATGGTCTACATGTTCACATGCATGTTATATTAAAAATAAAGCATTTGAATTAATTCTAAATGAACAACTTTCAATTTTTTGGATCACGAGCTTCCAATTTTTTAATTTCAAAAAGTTGTTCTCTTTGTATTTCGATTTTGTGTTTTGAGTTTTGAATTCATTTTTGGTTTTGTGTTTTGAGTGTCCATTTTGAGATTATTAAAAATGTGTTAAAAACACTCAAAATGCATTTTGAAAATTTTAACTTGATTATAACTGAAAACACCCAAAACGACAAATTTTTTGTTTTGGATTTTCTTTGTAAATTTTTAACTTATTTTCAAAAAACGCATTTTCGAAAATGGAAAAGAGAATGTGTTTTCACTATTTTGAAAAATCGAAAACAGAAAACAGAAAACAGTTTGAAAATGATAAAGAGAACAGACCCTTAATGCTTCAAACTTTCAAGTGTTCTATAGTATTCTCCAAAGTCGAGACTACATTAGTGGATGTGTACATTCTTTTAATTAAATTAAGAAACTAGCTATTGGACTATATAATTGAATAAATAAGAAAAATAATAATTTTTCTCTCTCCAAATTTGAACACTATGAAATTATTGTATTATGATTTGTTGTGTTCAATCGGATGTCTAGGTTTCATCTAGTATTTATTTATAGAAATAAAATAGTTTCAATCCATATACAATAAGAATTCCACGTTCAAATAAGAATTAAAATCCAAATCCAAATAGAAATTTTAATCAAAGTCCAAATTTAATTAGTTTATATTTAATTACATATGTAGTCCAAGAATTTCAATTACAATTAAATTTAACAACTTTCATAATAATTATAAGTAAGTACAAAATTTTATTATAATTACAATGAAATTCAAAACTTTTATAACAATTACAATTAAATTTTAATACTTTATAGAACTACTACAAGGCCTGATCGAATATATATTATCTAAACCAATAATTAGATCATATCTAGTTAACCCTAAACTATACTATAATTATTAGTCTTTATTTTTTCTACTGAAAGCAAAATATTTAACTCTTGGAATATATAAGATCACAAAAGCCAACAAACCTGTAATATTTTCTTCTGACCTATCATATATGTATAAACTCTTTCGAGATTCGATAATTAGATGCGAGTATAAATAATCGTTTTTCTATTCTAATTATTCTCACTAATTTAAATACAATTTTCTTCTCACTAATTTAATTACAATTTCATCAATGATTATGTGAACTAATCATAAATGTTGAAGTTTAGCCATCGCTAAAATTGAGCATAGATTTTAACAGTTCAACGAAAAATACTTAAATAGTCACTTTACTCATTTTTCAAGGGCAACAGTTCCGACATGAATTCATGTACCAACTCACCGAAGTATTTAACCAATCAAATTGATCTCACTCATTGGTGAATCAAAAAAGTATTAAAATCACAAAAAGATATATGTATCATTGTCGTGAGATTTAGATGAAATACACAACGATCAAGTGGAATTTAATTATCCGCAAGGTCATGCTATAAAATTAAACTTGAAAGGTAATCCGTTCAATACACTCCAAGTATATTAGTGTCACCTTTAATTATTTCTGCGTTAAGGACAAATCGCAAATCTAAATAGTGAATCGGTTAATATTACAACTTTTCAGTAGAAGATGCCAATCTTTATAAAAAAATCTCCTACTATATGCTTAGGGAAATCTCCAATAGAAGATTTCCCTAAGCATCATTCTCCTCCAATTGAAGAAGATTCACAATCGAATCTTGCATTGTCATCTTCGATCAATCTTCATCAGTTGTCCCGTAATAGAAACAAAATTGAAGTATCATCTATCTATTTTTTCATCCAAAATTTTTCACTTCCAAAAGAAAGAGTCAAAGGATTTGCTACTCTAGTTGCATCACATTTTTGTTTAGGAACACGGGACATACTAAATCATGAATTTGGTGACAATGGAGATTGAAC
This sequence comes from Fraxinus quadrangulata, assembly GCA_903798255.1. NCBI lineage: Eukaryota > Viridiplantae > Streptophyta > Magnoliopsida > Lamiales > Oleaceae > Fraxinus > Fraxinus quadrangulata. Next base: position 19,685 of record CAIGRB010056956.1, read on the forward strand.
AATTCCAAAATAACTTGCAGAAGCCACCTGCTCCAAAATTCTTGAGAAGCTTTCTTGAAATTGCTGCTACTATTTGCAAAATTTAGCAAGAGTCGTTTCTAAAGCAGCTTTGTACGACCTTAGATCAAGAATATTTCCAGCAATTGAAGTTTTCATTATTGTTTGCTAGTAATTGGATGCCTTGAGAACTGGCTTGGAATTTCTTTAATGACTTCTTGAGAATTTCAATGCTAGTTGCCTCGTCGAAAATCGATAGATCGTCATAACTTTCATTACCCAAATTCACTAATTCTTCAATTCATTTGTCGAATATTGGGGGGCCATCGTAATTGAAATTCAAAGATTTGTCTACCTTTGAATTATTGAAATAGGCAACAGGAGTTTCATCCCCAAACCGAACTTCAAGAATTGGATTCACGAATAATAACTCATGTTTATCAAGAACGTGGTTGAACCGTGATATTAATTGATGTAGCGTGTAGCATGAAATAAGTAACAAATATAAAAATGAGCCTATAAACACTTTGATTAACAAAGAATACAGTGAAATGATTGTCGATTCTTCACCTTGAATATTCAATAATCATCAACAAATCATAGATTCATACTCAAATACTAATTTTGAATTGAAAATTGCAGATAATCTCAACAATTATTATTTTATTTCCATTCAAAAAATAACTAAATGGCTTAAGGCTTACAATCCTTATTTAAAGGAATGAATAAAATCTAGATAATAACTAAAATTAAAAAATAATGACGAAAATTAAAGCCTCTAATACATAGTTAAAAGGTTAAACGCCCCTGTTGACTGAAGTGCAAGAAAATAATGAAAAGATAACAAGGCTCAGCCCTTATTTTAGTCATAGGGCGGACTTAAGTCTAATTCAGAGCCATTACAAATATAAATTATTTTGTGTAATAAGAGGTTCGAGCCACACATGCATTGTGTTTCAAGCTGTGGACCAGATCGACATGTGAACATGCCAATATTTGGGGCTAGTCGGATCAAACTAGTTCAACCCATCGTTTTAGCACATATTTGGTACACATTCTTTCAAAATATATTCTTTCAAAACTCATTTTCAATAACACATTTTTCAATAAAATAATATTTTTCATCACATCAATAACTTTTCCTTACTTTTTAACTACATATTTATCATTATATCACTATTTAAAATATAGTATTTCCTCAATAATATCCATCAAACACACCCTTAAACATTTTTTCACCTGGTACAAGCCCGAGAACTAGCTCGAATTGACCAGATTAAATGCAATTTGGTATTTTAATGGAGGGAAAATTACCTCAGACTATACTTTTTAATTTCTATTTCAATAATTAGATGTAAAGATTTCTTTTCAAAAATCAAGTGTATCTTACCCCCACCCGATTCCACCCACTATGAACCCTAATTTATTTTCACCACATTTCATAGAAACTGAGCTCCACACTACAAACTAAGGTCCCTGTCCTCCACACCCACCGACAACAACCGTAGTGCAATGCATAGCAGCACAGTCTCTTCGTGCATGACAATGCGTCGCCGCACGTAAAGCTACATGTGGTCGTGTGAAAGTGCAGCCGAGATGGGCTCCACTATGATGCGGCGACACTTGTCATAGCTATGACAATGGCATACGTCATCGCTGTTTCTTGCGATCTAATACAACAGAGGGTGCTTCACGCAATTTGCTACTTTCCACGATATGTGATACATGGGATTTTGTAGATAAAGAAGAAGAGGTATGCGAGTTATGTGTTGGATTGTTGGTGCAGGTGGTGATGGCGGTGTGGTGGTTGCGACGATGCTAAGGTGGCAGTTACGTTGAATCTATGGCTTGTGTGTGTCGGTGTGGTTGGTTAGAGGTGGAGGTGGAGGTGGTGGTGGTGGGTTGTGGATCTATGGCGGTGGCGACGACGTTTTCAGTGGTGTCGAAGGTGGTAGAGTGCGGTAGGGTAATGTGGGAGAGATGAAGGGTAATTTGTGAATAATTAATTGGGTAATTTTGACCGATTAGTTTGATAAATTATGACCAATAAATGAATTGTGACGAATTAATATAATAATATGTGATCGATAAACAAGTTATGAACAATTAATTTGATAATTTATGATCGATAAATAAATTTTGACCTATAAAATTTGTGATTTATGATTATGACAAATACGTAAAAGAGACCATAAATTATAAGTTATTGAGATCTTAAACTATTTAATTAATGAAATCTATTTAATTACCTATTTAATTAATACAACCTAATTTATAAAGAATTTTACAAGTTTGTCAAGTTTGAAAGTGTACGTTTAGATGTTGGTGGTTGATAAGTACATTTTATGCGCTTATCCAAACCTCAATTCTTATTTATTTATTTATTATTATTTTGAACGAATATTTACTTAATTTAGGTTGAAAACCTGTCATTCAAATAAAAAGGACCTGAGATGAACAAAGACTTGATGTAGACCAAATTGCACTAAAATAGAGGAAATCCCATATTTTGTTGGATTTCTAATTACACTCAAATTCCATATTGGAGATGCTTTATGACTCATTTCTATAGTTATTATATACTTTTATATATTATTATGAACAATGCTACATATACATTCACCTTTTTACCTAATATTTTACCTATAATCAAAATAGGGTGTGTGGACCACACATTTGAGAATTTTTTATTTATGCGGGTCTCGCGCGCATGTGAGAGGGTGTAACATTTTTAGTAAAAAAAATTTGGTACAAATAGAATTGTCCTATTANTAGGGTTTGAAAACTTTTGAGATTGAAGAATATTATTGGTGTAAGATCCAATTCTTTCCATCAACAAGATTTCATAACCCGATTATAAAGTCTATACTTTTTTATTATTTTTCTTTCATTAGTTTGAGTAGTTAAATTTATAGTTTGGGCCAACAATGTAATCTATTTGTAACCCTTTAATTTAACGGTCAAGATTTTAGTAATTTAATTTTTATGTGTTGATTTTTATTTATAGATTTTAATTCTTTGAATTACTTAGCCAATAATTCAATTATGTGAATTTATAGCAAGTTGAGAGGTGAGTTATATGTTTAGACTAAATAGTAAAATTTGGGAACTAGTATAAAAATGTAGAGATACATTTTCTTGTTAATGCGATCGTTACATGAATCCTTAGAGATTTAAAATGTTTAATTAATATGTATCTAGATTCACATAAAAATATGAAATTAACTTAGTTAAATAGAATCAATTTGAACTTAAGATAGATTAATTAAGTACTTTAGAAGAATTCCATCGAAGCACTATATTATTTATGAATCTTGATTAATGAGTTAAAGGAGATCTATAGATGAAATTGTAAGTTTTGACATCCACATTCATACTTTTAAAAATCATATTTGATTAATTGTGTGCATTTAATTAACATTAGTATAACTAGAATAATTAAGTTAATCAATCACAAACATCTTCTTTGTTTTACATCATTTAGGAGTTAGAAATAGTAAATTATGTATTAAATTATAGTTCTCGTGGAAATGATAATCCAGATTCATTGATCCAATATATTACTTGTTACGATCCATACAATTGTAGGATATAAAATCGACAAGTTTTGGCGCCGTTATCGAGAATTATTTATAATTAATTTTAGTTTATTTGTTTTGACTTTTATTACATTACTTTCAATTGTTTTTATTTATAGATACAAAGGTTTTCATTGTATGCTTTGTCCCCAATGTGACAATTTTGAATTGTTTGATTCGGAAATAGAATGTATCTTCAAACAAAGACTCAAGGAACACAAATGAAAATAGAAATCTCAAATGGCAGAAGATCAAGATAATCTGAGACTGCCAATTGCACAAAAAGCCATTAGGGTAGCGGCACCATAAAATCACTAGCGCCAACAAGTAGAAATCGATGAGGTGACTTGCCAATTTCATTATTCTTAATTGTTACAGTAGGGAACGAATACTCCAGTACTGTATATCCAGATTTTGGGCTGAATAACTTTCAGAAAAATGGTGAATTTGATCAACTTGAGTAGCAACATGATGTGATCCATGATACGAGAGCAAGTTCGGACAAAGATCCATTGATCGTTGAGGAATGACCGATTAATAGATCGCGAGCAAAGAGAGTCAAGGAAGCTATGTGATTGCTTGTTCAAGATACGGTGGACGAAACGTCAATCACAACAAGCAAGAATCACAACAAGCAAGAGGACAAGTTTTATGTTGGGCTCAGAAGAATAACCCAAATGGATCAACTTAGTTCAAGCAGCGGACGAGTAAGCCATTCCGGGAAGCTATGCGACCGCATAGCATAAACAGGCATGCGGTTGCATGCCTCTATACCGCAATCAAAGGGAGCCTTTTCAGTTGATCTATACGACTGCATATTTCATTCTGAACGTAATTTTTTCAATTTTAGCGTAATCTTCTATTTTAGTTAAAACTCTTGTATGATATATTTAAGACTCAAATTCCATTTTTCGCTAGGTTTTATGGGTTCTCTATAAATAGGACTCATTATATTCATTGTAAAATACATAATTATTGAGTTATTATCGTGAGGCTAATTTGCTTTCTTCTCGTTCTTCATTGTTATAATTTTGGACTTATCAAGAATTAAATTCTTGTGGCGTTCTACAAATTCAAAGTAAGGTTCATAAGTTTTGTGATCACGTGTCAACTTATTGTTAGCGATTGTCTTGGTTCTTGGTTCAATAATTTATTATGTCGAGCTTTTCAAACGTTGTTTGGCTTTCTTGGGCTGTTCTAGTTTGTCTTGGGTTCCGTAGCTACAATTGCTATGTGGGTTTGCATCAGTTGGTATCAGAGCAAGACTCCAAAAATCAAAGTTATATTCTAGTTAATTTTCTTTTTGCTTGAGTATTTTGTTTTCTTATTTTTCATTCTTCTTGTTTTTCGCGTTCTCCAATCCATAAAATACAAAAAAATAAATTCAAAACTTATTTGTGTGCTAATCTAGCATCCAAATCAATTTATGTTTCTTTTGCTGGTATTTAGTTGAATTTTCAAGCAAAAAAAATGAAAATTCAAGAGAAAAATTTGTCAACAGCATACAAGTTCATTTTTTAGTCAAAAAAAATCCAAATTCAAAGGTGTCCCATCCAAATTCAAGAAATAGATTTTTTTGAATTCAACTATAGCATTTCATTCAAAGTTAAATTCCTACTTCTTGAGTCATTTTAGATCGCTTTCCTTACTCAATTCTTTGTTTGGACTCCACAAGAGTTAAAATCTTAATTGAGATCGAATTAATTTTTAGAAGCACTTACAAGAAAGCATTGAGTGGAAAAAGGCAAAGTAGTGTGACTAATAGAGGGAAAAAATCAATTTGGGTGATGCACGAGTATATACACGTGAGGCAAATATCAAAATAGATTTAGGATATCTGACAGGGACGGTTCTACTTCAAATGGGAAGGATAATCAAGTCAACATGTCGGATGAGGTGATACGACGGTTCGAAAGGTTGTTTGAGAATGTGAGAGACAGATTGGATAAGCAAGATACATTGCTTGCTAATTTACGCCGGGAACAATCTAAAGAAATTCTTAACGCAATGAGGCAAGGAAGACGGGACCATAGAGCGAAATATGCTAGTGATTGGGAGTAGATAGTGATATTGATGGGGATGTATTGATGGATGTCAAGTTAGGAAGAATGAAGGATAGAGGAATTAGGTATTAAATAAGGGGTAGAGACTTTCTTGGAGATAGTATTGATAGAAGTATGGGCAACATCAAGATGACAATTCCTTCATTCAAAGAAATGAGTGATCCGGAGGCATATTTGGAGTGGGAAAAGAAAGTGGAGTCGCCACAATTTTGCTAGCACGCTAGAGCATTAGGGATGAAAAACAAAATAGAGAGGGTACCACCATTTCTCTCAAGCGGCGAAGCTGTCGCCCGCCTAGCGCTCGAGCTGCAGTATTTGTAGATACTATTATAAGTTAGGATAAATTAAAGGAAAATTGCAGCCATGGTACCAAACCTTTCAATTAATTGCAGACTTTGCCCAAACATTTCATTTATTCCACCCATGGTATCAAATCTTTAAAAAAAATCGCAGCTCCAGCCTAGATTGACAGTTTCCATCTGTTTGACCACCAAAATCATTAGTTGACCTCAGAAATTAAAAAAATTATAACTTTCACCAAATAGACAAGAGCAATTTCGAAATTACACATTTTCTCTTTCTATTATTGAACTTCACTGTTCATTTTCCTTCCATTTTCATCACTATTATTATTCTTCTCTCTCCCACAGTTAGTTAAGAAAAATCAGCACACGGATGGAGATGAATGTATGCAGATGTGGTTCCCCAACGCAGAAGAAGACATCATGGACTAACCTGAACAAAGGAAAAATATTTCTCACTTGTTCTCGAAGTCAAGATCTGGGTTGATGTACCTTTTTCAACCCTCCTATGTGTGAGAGATCTAGGGAGCTTATTCCAGGTCTATGACAGGCTAGGAGGGAAATGGAAGCTGAAATTAGCACCCTCCAAGTAAGAACAAATTTGTGGAAGACTTGGCTGTTTGACTTTGTGTGTGGAGTGTTTGTAAAATGGTTTTGTACCCAGATGTGTAGGCTGGTTTTGCGGGATGGACGTTTTTAGGTTCAGAAATTTAGGTTTAGTGTTTAGGTGTTGTGGATTTTTTGTTATATGTTGTGAAATGTGGATATAAATGTGGTCGTGTTTGTACCGTTTTCCTTCAAATGAAGTGCCCCTTTTTGTATTGTATTCTAGCTAGTATTGATCTTTTACATTCCTATTTCTATTTCTATTCCTACACTTTGTTTAATGAGAACTTAAAGTTCAGATCACACTCCAAACATTTTGTATATGGTGCATCAAAGGTACTAAACATTTGTTATAGTTGCAGTGAAAGTACCAAACCTTTTGTTATAGTTGTAGTGATAGTGCAAAACCTTTGGTGATGGTTGCACCAGCAGTACCAAACCTATGGTGATTGTTGCTTAAGAAATACCAATATTTTTACATAGAGCCTAATTACCTAGACCCGATGTTCGATGAAAACCAGGTGGAAACAGTGTAATGCAATGAATTCAACCTCAACAATTTAAAACAACATATGAAATCACAACATTTGCTGCATATGCTTTAATTCAATTTTACATTTCAACAAATACAATATTTACAAAATAATTACAGTTCACTTTACAAAATCATAATATTGAAAAAATAAGTTCACTTCCCAACAAAACTATAAAGGAGAAAGCACATCATGTTGAAGATTTAGATCCTTGATTCATGGACTTCTTCAGCCATATCTTTGAAGTTATTTTTGTGGTACTCTTTTCTTCTCCTTTGATGCACTTGACTGTGTATCTTGTTCAGACTCTGGATACATAATTGGTTCTGATTCTTGTTGTGAACTAGCTTCACAGGCAATGGTCCCTTGCAGCTTCTTTTGTTATGTCCAAATCCTCTACATCGTTTACACGTCATCTTCTTGCCAGTCTTGCCCATCTTAATCCTTGTAGGTGGCTCCGTCTGTAACCTCTTTCTCATTTTTTTTGGGTCTGCCTGCCTATTTTTCTTCCGCGGTTCATTCAGAGGGTGCTTTCCCAGCTCTGGCCATAGCCCAGTCCCTGACATAGGTTGGATCACTAGGAAGTAATACATGAGGTATGTTTCCTTGCTATAACATGGATAAATATAGTCATATATGCCTATATCCCTTGAAAGCATGCCTGATATTGCATAGGGACATGGCATTCCACCAGTAACCATTTTCTGTATGCACATTCATGTTTTGTCAAATCAACACTCCACCTCAATCCATCTCTACTGGTTATCTCGAACTTATGACTACTTGCATAGTCTGCCTTCAAGTATCTCGCCTCACCCTTAGCCTTCTCAATAATTTTCATTACCCTTGGCCCGAATGCATGATCCCACCTCTATTCTGATTCTCTTTTGCATTCATTCTTATCATTTGTTAACATCTTATTGTTTCCAGCATAGAGATGATGGGCTTCTCTCTAGCAACAACAATGGAAGAATTGAATGCCTCGCACAGGTTATTCAAAAGAATATCACACTTGGAATACTTTTCAAAATGTAATCTACTCCATTGGAAAGGTGGTTTTTCAGTAAACCAGTTGTAATCATCTTCATTAACATCTTTCAACTCATTTATTGCATTCATCCACTCCTTGCTGCAGCCTAAAACAAGTCCTTAAGGGTTAGGCCTTTGTGTACCAAAGTGAAGTTGTTGTATCAATGTCTAGCACAACACTTGTGCTTAGCCCCTATACATAATTGACTATACAATCCAACAGACCCTTTTGTTTATCGGAAATGAATGTCCAAACTTTAGGGTTATACATCCTTATTTCATCAACCAACAACTGTATGAACCATTGCTAATTTGTTTTGTTCTCAGCGTCTACAACTACCCATGCTATGGGAAACATACAGTTCTCACCATCAATTCCAACAGTTGCGAACAACTGTCCACCTTGTGCAGACTTTATGAAGCAACCATCCAACCCAACAACTAGCCTATATCCAGCCTTAAAACCTTCCTTACAAGCCCCTAAACATATATACAATCTCTTAAAATAGAACCTAACCCTTCAATCTGCATTGTATTACCAGGATTTGTTCTCTTTAACTCCTCTCCATAATCCATAAAATTGTGTACTGCTAAGCTGCAATCTCATACAACACTTGATGCTTTAAAATCTCTTACATACAATCTTTTTTCATAGTTTTCACAAAACTACTTATTGGCATATTGGGATCGGACTTGAACTTTCTTATGTATTTTTTGCCAGATAACCTGTATTAACCCTTTTATTTTGCCACATCATGGTGCATGATCTCTGAAGGTGTTAATTCTGAGACTCTTGTCTGGTTGTTGGTATACATATAGAACCCAAGGGCAATTATCTTGGCATCTAACTCTCAATTGTGTTTTCATATTTTTCACATATCCGAGTTGCCTGGAATTTTTAATTGAGTACTGAACTATTCCAGACCTTAGAACCTTGACATTGTCAAATTTCATGCCTGAAAGAAATGAATAAACCATGTTGTCAATTACATTTTAAAATATCAGTAAATAAGTATATAAGTATGACAAATTCATTACCTAACTTGAACTTTGGATCATTCGTATCAGTTGCATGAGGAACTATCCCACCTTCCTACTCACCCATTCCACTATTTATATCAATACCAAGCCCTTCACTCAACCTGAAACCAGTGTTTTCATCATTATCATCCATGGGTATATTTTCTTCATGCTCATACTCCAAGTTATTGAAATCCTCCAAAAAACCATCTTTGTTTCATCATGTTGCTCAGGATATCAGATACATGATCTTCTTTCTCAACATGATGATATCAAATACATGGTCTTCTTGCTCAACATGGTGATATGTTTTAGTGTCAACATGTACTTTAGTTTGCTCTGATTCACTATGTTGTACCTCATCTCTTCTTCTCCATCTTGTACAAATATCTGACTCTACTAGAATATTCCAATATCTTCTTGGCATTATCAAGAAGAAATCTGTTAAAGAAATCAAGGTCGACATAGTCTATGTAACTTACATTACTATGCTTATACTATGCTTATACACAAAATTTCTCATCTATCCTAATAAAATTCTACCATGATGTAGGCATATGCTAAAATACTTTGTATTTTTCAAATGAAAACAAAAAAAAATCAAGCCCTAACCCTTTTTAGTTCGAGCAATGCACATGTACAGAACAATCTATTACATAGTGTATTAACTTCCAAGTTATCAAATCATGCACAAATTTCACATTTCCAATACTGGAAGACAATCTATACGCACGGCTTGTAATCACATTATTTCATACCGCAAATGGAAATTCCAGAGAACACACTCACCATATACAGGTTGGGGAAGAGAGCCTCGGATATGGGCTGCAAAATCTGATGGAAGATCATCTTTTTCTTCGTACTTGTCGTCTTCATCTTCGTGGGTTTTCGCATGTTTCATAATGGATGATGAAATGGAGAGTAACTGTCATTTTTTTTCATTTTAAATGGAAAGTGTGTAATTTCAAAATTGCCCTTATCTATTTGGTGGAAATTATAATTTTATTATTATTTTTGGGGTCAACTAATGATTTTGGTAGTCAAACATACGAAAACCATCAATTTGGACTGGAGCTTTGATTTCTTAAAGGTTTGATACCGTGAGTGGTATAAATGAAATGTTTGAACAAAATCTACAACTAACTGAAAGGTTTGATACATTGGCTGCAATTTTTCCTAAATTAAAATACAAAGGAATAACTCCTTCTATAAAAGCTATAAGAATTCCAATGACCAAGAATTTAATTCAAGTGCATTATTTTTTAATTGTGCACATTTAATTTGTTAAAATAATTGTTATAATAAAACGAGAATTTGCAATATGAGAAATAAGAACAAGATCTACATGGAAATTCAACTTGGAAAAAAATCATAGGCAGAAGAGGAAAAATTTACAACGAGGGTTCTATCCACCGCTCGAGTGCCTGAGGCGCGATTAGCGAGTGGTAGCATTACTGCAATTTCCGTTCAAGCTCCTCCTGTGCGATTGGCGAGCGGACTATAGGTGATTTATTCTCCTTATCCGTCTTCGACTTCTTCAGAGCATACTATTAGCTCTTAAGAAAACTCCCAATAGAATTCGGGTCACTCTCAAACTTTGTCAATAACTAATTCAACTTATCCCAATTGGTTAATTGTTCTTTTAAAAAATGAGGTTAAGAGTTCAAGAATTGGTATCTCTCTTCCCTCCACCAACTCCTAAATTTTTTTACTAGAAACTAAAATTTTGAACCACGAGATTTATATTTCTAACGTAAAAAATAACTTTAATTTGATTACAATTTCAAGTCAAAGTCAACAATTTCATCAATTCTAATAATGCATTTTATGGAATTCATAATTTTTCAATCACATATTTTATCAATTTTTATTAAAATATATTAATAATCTTATTTTAATCTATACAAAATAGGGATTAATAAATGTCATACGAACTCACAAAGTGGCGTAACAATAATTTTGATCTTCACCGATGCTCATTGTGAGCGAGCAATTGTTTCTCAATGTACAAATAATGTTGAAATAGCAACACTACAAATTACATGATTGAACACGATACTTCACTTCATTTATGAAATTTGACCAAAAATGGATGTAGAACATTGTTTTGAAATAGTGTAGAATGTCCGAAATAATGAGTGAGAAATGAATGAACTTACAATTCTGAATATATAGCTCATGTTTGGTTTCAATTTTTTAAAATTCATTTTTATTCAAACATATTTCAAATTACATATTTTACGAAATTCACTACTTTTATTACTTCTCAACTATACATTTTATCAAAGCTATAAACATTTATTCAAGATTTAATTTTTACCCAAACCAAATGGAGCACAATTGTAAAAAAAAAAAAAAAAAAAAAAAAAAAAATATTTCTAAGGTGGTAATTATATTCGCACCACAATTTTTATTTCATGCACTACATTTTAATTACATTTAAGGTTCTCAATCTTTACTTATTATGGCATTTATGTCTCTAACGATTTTCATAACATTTTTATCCTCATACTTTTCATTAGTGTATTTGATAATAGTTTATGTACAAAAAGTCCATCAAAATAGCGTACTAACAACTTATATTTCCATCTTATTTTAAAAAACATAAATTAAAAAGTACAAAAAAATTATTTTTACCACATTTCAAAACATGGAAACAAAATATTTTTGATGTAAATTGTCATCAATGACGAGTTGTACTAATTAATGGAAGTTGAAGATAAGAACTCGACAAAAAAATTAAGGAAATAATTACTATAACGAAGAAAGATTAAGGAGCTTAACTGCAATTAAAATATGGTATAACAAATAAAAATTATGTTGCCAATATAACTATCATTTATAAATTGTGATGTCAATATAACTATCTTCACAGCAACCCAACTTTCGGCGCCACCAATGGTCGCGCACCACCACCGACGATTACCCCTCCCCTAGATGAACCTTTACACATCCTTAGATCAACCAAAATAGCCTCAAATCATTTTTTTGTAATTCAAGAACATTCGACTTTCACGACACCCATTTTGCCAAACTCGTCTCCTTCAATTCATACATCCCACTACACTAAATTCCCAAATTGGCATCAATTGAACCATCAACAAACCTAAACGGAAAGTACTTCAATCTTCAAATTCATATGTGAGAATGCATAGTCAAGACCAAACGACCAAGGGCATGCAAACAATTGATCCTATCCATCCCTTAAATTCGGGTGTAGCTTGCAAGAATTTCAAGGCCATTCCACCTAAATCAATTGGTCTATGTTAATTGATTCTAATATTTCAAACATGGGGATTACAATTCAGGGATAGACTAAAATGGGTCAAGAATCAATTTCTCCGAATCATCTACCAATAGTTCCAATTTTGTGTCACAACATCATGTTGACCGATAACGATCTAAATTTACGATTTCTTCAATTTCTGGATAGATTCAGGGTACAAAAACATCACTATTGGATCTAGAAGCACCGAAAACTCTAGGGGTGACCTTTGTTCTATCCAATTCCATCGCAGCGACATCTTGGGAGTCGTGTCCCTTGACACGCATTTCGAGATAGGACATCATGTTGTGTCTGGACCTTTTCAAGTTGTAAGGACTTCACCATTGGTCTCAGAACATGCAAAAACCCATGGTTCAATTACTTTGGCTCCCAGATTGATGCATTGAGAAGCGTACATTCGTACATGAACCAAGAAATTGGCTCTGTTTCTGCACTCACTAGGCTGTCTGTTGTTACCCATCATCTTAATCATGAGAATTTTCCCCTTTCTTAAAACACTCATCATTGTTCATTAACTGCTATGTGTGCCCTTAACACACCGTCCCATGTGCACGCCCCTCCAGCACATGGGCAGCGGCTCTACCCCATATAGTACCACATAAGCTCAAATAGTTATACTAGTTGCTCAGCCACCATAGACTCAGGGCAAGAAATCATATGATGTCGTCCTTTCAAGCAAACCTGTGACTTATCAAGCTGAGCGGAGCTATAGAAAGTCTTTTGCACCCGTTCTTCAGGCACCCGTGAGTCTACCAACCACATGCTCGTGTCTAAGGAACCTTACATATATCATGGTAAGCCAATTGTATTATTTACTAAGGAGAAATAAGAGCTTTTTTCCAAACTATACAAGTTTACACTTGTTGACAGTTTCCACGGTGATTATATAATAGGCCTTATAGATGCTATTCATATTTTGATTCATTTGATGCATGAGGATGATTACTCACAATTATTCCTCAAACCTTACTAGTATATAGATGGGTGCCCGATGCATGTTATCAAATGGACACCCAGTTTTAGCCTACAGCATAAGACCCATATTGTCCCTGTTTAGGTTTCTTTTCCTTTGTTGCCCATTCGCTTTCGTGCAAAGAGTACTTTGTTTACCTCAGCTAAGGCCATTGGAGTTCACTTGTCGTTGATGAGGCAACATTTGATCTACAGCGGCCCAGTGAGGCCCAGGTATGCATTGAGGTATATTTGGACTGTACCCCGATAGAGTTTGGATTAAGAGGAAGAAGATGAGTAGATATTGGTAAATAGTCTTATAAGATAAGGTACCGGGTTATTGATTTTGATGCAGACACTTTTGTCATATCGATGGACACTGTATGATTAGGTCACGTACTACACCACCGCCTGTGGCTCCAGTTATTCCTACTACACTAGTTGTCCATGCTACACCAGTTGATAGGCCTACTACAGACCTGACCAAGGACAAAGGCAAAGGCAAAGAAAAAGAGGTTGTTGTTAAGCCTCAAAAGATTTGGACTCAGTACATAGAGATCAAAGGAGACAGTATTCGACTAGTACTTCGGGTACCCAGATTCAATCTACTCTTCCACTTGCTCCCACAGCTGTTACTATAGATCCACCAATTGTTCTTACCATACATACTCAGGCCCAATCAGTTGTTCCTCTAGTAATTCATATAGTTAGTAAGGCTCCACAAGTTTAGAGCACAACTGAACTTGAGACCAGCTATGTTTTACCTCCAGCTCCTATTACAATTGCTCATGCTCAGACTTCACCTCAGGTTGTTGGGCTAGATTCTACATGGACCCTATTGTGGATTATATTGTTGATGGATTATTAACACTCGATTACTCAGAGGATATATGTATCGACACATTCTAGGCCTAACTCCAGGCAGAGATCAAGCTCATGTTACTTCTATCACTCTCCCCATTCCTCATTTCCTAATCCTTAAGGAAGGGATACTCTATGACAAACACTCTTGCTCCCTACTATCCTCTCAATTGGTTAGTCAGTAGTAGAATAAATTGCCTAGCAAATGAAGCCCAATTATCGGCAGAGACATCGCACATTGCAGCAGTCTAACCGCACTTTGACCTTTAAGCTGCTCAGTCCGTCAACAGAGTGTGGAAGCATCTATAAATTCTCAGCATTCAGACACAGAGAGGTCATCACATATTGAGGTATACTAGTAGGCCCATTTCGTAGATCTTTTTTCGACAACTTGGCGGGTATGGATGAGAGAACTGAGGACGATGGTTTTGTCCTAGTTGGTCAAAAGAAACACCAAAAAGCTACCAACATCCCATTTCCTTACATGTTGACTAGGAGTCAATCACAGGATACCTCTTCACATTCCCCGTCATTATGAGTGTCATCATATAAAATACTAGAGGTATAGCTAGTGTATCTACTTTCTACGATATATACATTTCGACGCTGGAATTTAGAATGAGTTGAATAAGATCTGGACTTTATGGAATGGGACTGCTGTTACTATTATTGATGATCACTTCCCAATTCCTTCATGTTAGATTTAAGGATCCCAGACTAGTACTTCTTGTGTACTTGACTCATTTCTATGCTTTCTGTGATTCGATAATTAGGAGGGAATTGTGGACGGGTCTTTATCGCATTCCTTTCAATATGGATGACCCTTGGCTATTTGGAAAAACTTAAATGTTATCGCACGTGATGGTGAACGCACTGATCACAAAACTCATAATAGAGTACTACTGATTTCTCTGATATGATGATGGATTGTGGTTTGGAGAACGCTGATTTTATTGGGAATTGATATACTTGGGATAATGTTAGATTCAATGGTCAGGCCAAGAAGAGATTGGACAAGGTACTCATTAATTCTACAGTTGTAGCCTTTTGTCAATAGTTTACTATGAGGCTTCTGAATCATACTTTAGCTAATCACTCGCCTTTGTTACTACAGTGAACTTCTGATGATGAGTTGGGGCCCAAGCCTTTTTGATTCCTCAACGTATAGACCAAACATCACTGTTTTTTAGCTTTTGTCTCTCAAAAGTGATCGCTCCCTACTCATCTTATAGGGACGACTGCTCTTTAGGAGAAGTTCTTCAAGTTGAAATAAGGGCTACATTGGTAGAATCGACATGTTTTCAGTGATATCTTTCAGCGTGTGAATGACGTTGATGATAAGGTTGATAAGGCAAAGATACAGTATAACAGAGACCCTACACCAAAACTTCATGACTTACTACATCATGCAAAACAAATCTGAACCAGACCTTATCCATTGTGGAAGCAAAAGGCCGGTTCATGTTGGTTGTGTGAAGAAGACCACAATATTCAATACTTTTATGTGATGGTCTAAGGATGTCGGACCAGGTCACTTATTAGGTCTATCAATACTCGGGAAGGGAAAGTACTAGCTACTCTTACTAACATTTAGACTTCGACTATCTCATTTTACCATGATCTCCTATCTACTCGTCCACTGCCTCTAGATCCTATCCGCCCACATATCATTCACAGTCTAATGATAGAAACAAATAATATGGTACTTAACTGTCCCTAATTCTTGAGGTATGAAAGGTAATTTTCAGCATTGACGTTGATAGCGTAGTGGGCAAAAAATGGATTCTCAGTTATGTTCTTCCAACATTGTTAGGAAATCATTCAAGATGATGTGTACATAGCATTTTTGGATTTTTATGAAGGTGGTCATCTGCTTCGTGGATTCGTGGCTACCTCTATCATTTTACTCCCTGAGATGGAGAATGCTTGTATAGGGAGAGACTTTAGATCTATCGGTTTATATATAATGCTCAATAAGCTCATCACCAAGCTTATGAACATTCGATTGAGTTCATTGCTGCACCACATTATTTATCTTTAGCAGATTGGTTTCATCTGTTGTTGTCTGATTGGGGATAATGTATTGTTGGCTCAGGAGTTCATCTACACTTAGGATGATAGAGTACGATGGAAAAAATACTCTGATGAATCTTGACATGGCTAAAGCATATAATTGTATGGACTGGGGTTTCATATATTCTATATTAGAGGCCTTTAGGGTTTGATCATATTTGGACCAGACGGTGCATCTCGGAGTGTCGTTTCTCAGTACTTTTGAATGGCCACCCCTTCGATTTCTTCTTCTCCTCACGAAGTCTCAGATATGGTGATCTCATCTCCCCCATCATTGTTCATTATTGTTGTAGAATACTTCTCCCTTGTCCTCACTCAGCGGTTTCAGGTTCTCCTAGTATATGGTATAAGCATTAAATATAGTATTTATGTCTCACATCTTTCATTTGTTGACAATATGATTATATTTGCCAGTAGCCATAAACAATCTATCAAGAAGGTTATTGACTGCTCGGAGCATTATGAGAGGGTTTCTGGTTAGTTAGTAAATAGAGACAAAAGCTATCATATATTACCCAGACGGACATCCGATATTCAAATTCGAAAACTACAGATCTTGACCTGGTTCACACATCAACAGCAGCCATTCACTTATTTGGTGATTCTTCCATACAAGAGGATCAAAATGAGCTTTTTTTTATGATTACCTTATCCAAAAATTTAGGAGTAGGATATCAGGTTGGACCTCATGATTACTATCACATAGCAGATTGATTATTTTGCTGAGGTCAGATCTATCCTTGATGCTACTTTATCTTCTTTGGATTATATAATCTCCCAAGACTGTAGTGAAGAAAATGGAGGGCATATTTGCGCATTTCCTATGGGACTCCAAACATTAGGTGCCGTCTACATCAAAAGAGTGGAAGGAGATTTGCCTTCCAATTGAGGATGGTGGACTTGGCTTCAGGAGATTAAAAAATGTGGTAGACACCTTCTCTATGAGCTTTAGTGGTTGTTCCATTCTCATAGATCACTTTGGCCTCACTTCTCACTTTGCAAATATTGTAGGGGGAGGCACCATTCACTTGCAGCAATTCCTCGTCTAGCCTCTCCTACCTGGAAAAAGGTTGAAGTTAGTTGGGCTCTGGATAGAGCCACACATTTCATGGCGCCTTGGAGTAGGGTAGATATTATTCGACATGATTTTTGGATGGGTGATATAACATTAACTTCCTTATTTCCACACGTGTAATACACATCTATGAGGGTACAGGGTTTCTTTGATGGCACTGGGTGGGATATTGGACCCTACTATTACAGACTCTTTCACCATTTATGGCAGAGCGGATTGAGGTTATTCCTTTATGTGCAGAAGCCCCAGATCGAATTGTATTCTTTGAACTGATACTGCTTATTATGGAGCACCATTTTGCCTATCATTGTCTTGTTCTTCTACTGGAGACTATGGTAGAATCTGATTCCATTAGATGTCGTTATACAGAGGAGGATTGGATGTCACTTGGCTTCCCACTGTTAGTGTTGTTCTAAGATTGAGACCATCAATCATATTTTAATTGGCAGCACTATCTCTGACCAGGTATGGCAACATTTTGGGGGACATCTTTCAGACAGAGGTTCTAGAGATTGCGATATTTTGGACAGAACTTACGTTGTAGACACATTCACACTATCACTCCTCTATTGATATTCTGATTTCTATAGACTGAGAGAATGATGTGAAGCACTGAGAGATTCACATGGTGTCTAGACGGATCATCTAGATAGTTGACCGCATGATCTCTTTTCTTCATACAGGGAGACTATTTCGACCAATACATTGGCGGAGGACCTATCTCTTGCACCCCTCTTCGGTATTTCTTTGATTCTCCATCCTTCCTCACTACCTATTCTAGTTATGTGGCATACTCCACTAGTGGGATCTCACAAGATCAACACTGATAGATGTATCAAGGATGGAGTTGATAGTGGTGGGGACATCGTTAGAGATCACTTTGGACATTTTCTGCATCTTATGGGACTTTCTAATTCTCAAGGTTGAGCTTCAAGCTATTCTAGAGAGAGATCTTTTTACCATAGGACTTGGTATGACAGACATATGATTTGAGGCAGACTCGATTGTGGCTATTCATTGTATCGCCAGAGTGGAGGACCATGGGCAATTTAGGGCATTCTTTGACAGATCGGAGAACTCATCTCCTCGAACACAGCACTATCGTCCACATCTACAGAGAAGAAAACTAGGTTGTAGATTCATTGGCTTCTGAGGGTTGGGACCAGCGCTGCTACCAGGAGTATGGATCACTCGACCTTCCTCGACAGATTCGAGCACTTGCATAGATTGACAAATATTGATAGCCCAAGTTTAGAGGTATATAGACTTTCATTGTATGGGATGTAGTTCTTTCTCATGTAATGCTTTCATTTTAATTTTAACATTTGTTTCTATGTTGCTCTTAGGAGGATAGGTTTATATCCCCTCCTATCATGTATGCAACCATTTTTATGAAATATACATGGTTGGGAAATCATATCCCCCATCAACCTTCTTTGGTAGATCCTAAAACTTACTAGGGATGTGTTGATATCTCTGATTAAAAAAATATTTGTCAAAGAATTCCTAGGTCCTGTTTGAGCCCAATTTTCGGAGGAAAACAGGTTTTGTAATAGTGATTTTTAAAAAATGTATGGCTAAAAGATAGGAAAAAATTGGGTTTATATCTAAAATTCTTTTATAGGCGAATGTGTAATTTTTGAAAAATGAGTTTTGAAGAAAATGGAGCTCAAACATACACCAATATACACACCCAAAGATGAGCAAAGAATAAGAAGAAATCATACTTCTTAAAAAGCCAGTCTAACAAATTATATAAAATTACCCTTCAAGTAATGACTCAAAGATGAGCAAAGAATAAGAAGAAATCATACTTCTTAAAAAGCCAGTCTAACAAATTATATAAAATTACTCTTCAAGTAATGTTGATTACAGTAAAAAAAAATTATATTTAAATGGTAGGAAAACCATCTAACGTGTGAATCTTAAACAAAGAGTAATGATATCTATCTAAAATGTTAAATTATCATCCGTCTACTCACCTAGATAGGTAGAATTATTCATAATCATAACATTAAAAACCAAATTGCAATACAAATACCAAGCCTAAAAATTGAAAATAACTTAACAACTAACTTAGCCTATGTTTGTTATAAGTTGTTTATAAACACTCGAGTCACTTTTTATTCAAATATTTTAAGTTATTTGCAAATACTACCTACTTATCCATCATTTCTATCTTTTTATAATTTAAAATTTTTATAAACCCTTCTCAAACATGCTCTTAGAGATCAAGGTAAATTTATTAGAAAACAAATGGCATTAACTAACACTGAGAATAATTTGAATTTGTTAGGTCAAGTAAGTCTTGTCAAGTTTTGTGTGCCCAAGATCATTAAATCGAGTTGTACTTGTGATTATGTTGACTGGTGTAAACAGTTGGTTGAGTATGTCATTAAAAATCATAGAAGTGAAATTACTAAGCTTGTCTACCGCTCAGGGGCTACCAATAAAGGTGCCCGAGCACAATTTCAAGAACATGTATACTCGATGATCATCCAAAAAGTGTTTGAGCACATTTTCCAAAACATGTGTGCTCCATGAATGTGCTTGAACACTCGTCTAGACAAGAGAAGCCTTATTTTTTCTATTTCCAACTCTAAATACAGAAGAAACTCTTTTTTCCATGGCGTGTTGAGAGGAAAAAAAAAAGAAGAAGAGAAGATATTATATGAGATTTGAAATTAAAATTCTCTTTTACATTCAAAAATAAAAACAACACAAAATTCTCTGTCATATAGCTTTCAGAGTTCTAATGAATATGAAAGGTAAATGGAGTTTTGATTATGGAAGATCGAGTTCGTTCTTGGAGATCCACACTAGAAAAGAAGTCCAGAGGTTCTGGAACCGTCCCCGAAGTGCATAATCTAGGAGTTCTTCAAATAATTATGGATTATGAGTGGTGCTGGAGTGCAAAAATCGAAGAGTTCATCTAGTAATTAAGGATTATGGGTCAAAGTCTACTAAGATTTAGTTATGCCCAGACCAGATCTGTACGTTCAAACTTTTCATAGTGGATCATTTAGTGGAACGAGAAATCCATAGGTTTTTCTCTTGAAAAATTTTTCAAGGATTTTTCCTTGGTAAGAAATTATCGTTGTTATTTACTTTCTAGTATATTTACTTACTTTCTTTAATGATTACTGAGCTGAAAGTTTATTTTCTATATATCTAAACCAGATAATTTGCAACTTGTCGCAGATTGTTTTTGATAAATTTAAATTTTGCTTAGGGCACATAATTTACCCCCACTCTAGGTGTAAAGAGGATCAAAACATCATTTTTTTTTTCAATTGGTATCATAACCTAACTTTTGTTCATGACCTGCAAAAGTCTTGATGAGTACTAGCTATTCTTTATCTATCCCTCCATACTTTAATGGGAGCAATTATGGGTATTCAAAGGTTCAAAGGAGAGCTTTGTTGAAATTCTTGGATGAATGGGTTTGGGTGAGTGTGAAAAGGGGTTGGACAATCCTTGAGTCGATAGTGTTGATAAACCTAGGAATATATCCACTTGGACTAAAGATTAATTAATTGATTGTGATCGGAATAGCAAACGGATGCATGCCATCCTCATGGCTATCTCACTAGAGGAGTTCAAATATATGTCTGTGTGTGATACTTCCATAGAAGCTTGGGACATTCTTAAAACCACACACTAAGGAACTAAAATTGTGAAGAACTCTAAGTTACAAATGTTAACCACTTGGTTTGAGGAGTTTATAATGAAGGTCGATGAATACTTTGATGAATTCTACGCCAAATTGAATGATATTGTTAACTGTAACTTCAACCTAAGTGAATGAATTCCTGAGACAAGAATAGTTTGAAAGGTTCTAAGATCTCTACCTAAGAGGTTCAGACCAAAGGTCACGATGATTGAGGAAAGCAAATACCTAGATCCTATTAAAATAGAAAAACTTGTGGGTTCAATCCAAACCTACGAGCTTACGCTACCTTAGTTTAAGAAAAACAAATTTATTATCTTCAACACTATCAAGAGAATTGCGATAAGACTAATGATAACTCTAGTAAATGAAGAGGTAGCACATTTGTTAATAAATTCAAGATTTTTTTAGGATTAATAAGAAACCTCTGGAGTAACAAATTTTCGTTTTCTCACGAATTGGATTCGAACCAATATCAAGCTACTTGCCCTTTATCCATAGTTTTGAGGAAGATTTTTGAAAGACTCATAAATTATATTGTTATTATATTGTCCGATCTGGAAAAAGTCGTTTTGAAGATTCTTATGTATAGTACGGAGGACCGTCAGCTGTCAATGAAATCGACGAAGATCACAAAAATTGATGAAGAT
>CAIGRB010056956.1:49398-80676 GCA_903798255.1 Fraxinus quadrangulata
ACAAAAAAAAAAAAAGTTAAGAAAATAATTGTAACAATAAGCAAGAATTGAAGAACTTAACTGAAATTAAAATATAATTTATCAAATAAAAATTCTACTGACACGTGACAATATAATCACCCTTAAAATAATTGAAGTTTATCTAATGCTCTAATCTTCTAATCACCAATGATTAAGGACCCACCAGCCTCCGAGACTATTATCTAGAACTGATTAATTAATTGATTGATTTATAAGTTGACTTTCTTGGAAAGGAACATCCAGTTGGATTATTCTCACTTTCGCTACAAAATGATAGTTCCTCTTTGATAATATAAATAAAAAGCATATCCGACAGTTCATTGGCAGGCTCTAACTTGAAATCGTATTGATTTGCGAATATTTAAACAAGGAAAAGAATAATAATGTCATCTAGTACTGATATTATAATATCAATTTAAGTGATGCTATGTGATAAATTTAATGAAATGTGAAATTACACGATTCATTTATTTGTAGTTTTCATTTAATGCCTTCTTAGTAACACTTAAATTAATGTTTTAATAATCCTAGTGTTAAATAGTATTTCTTAAGAAAGAAAGATCAAAATGAATTTAGAACAATACTTTACACGACTAACTTTCCGAACTCCTTTTTCTTGTATGAATCGGAAATATGTATGGTGAACTATATACAAATCAAGAACAGCGAGAATCAAGTATAAGATATCATGAAAACGAAATTTTACTTGTATGTAAGCGTTCATCGATTTTTCTACTCACGGGCTATTTGAATATTCCATGTGAAAACAACATCAATAGGATAAATTTGGTATTGGCTATTCGATTTGATGCGCATCAACAAATTAAAGATGATAGCAATAGAAGTGATTGATATAAGTAATTAATGGACTTTTTTGAGTTTTGCCAGAAGATAAATAAAAAAAAATTGTATTTTACAATAGTATTATGATGACAAATGCATGATTAAAAAATAAGAAAAATATATTATTGAAAAATATGTGATTCTAATAAGGTCAAATCACTGTTCAATAATGCATTTCTATGGAAAAAATTGGGCTCAAACAAAATCAATATAGGGTAAATTAGATTTATTTGTATGAATTGTACATAAATATATAGCTCTTATTTTATCCTCATTATTTCAAAAATATATTTTTCTCTCTTCTTTTTTAATCACATATTTTTCAATAGAATAATATTACACGTAAACTCAAAAAATTTTCTTATTTTTAACAACATATTTTCCTTAGATTCAGTTACGGATATAGTTATATTCGATCTAGTAATAAATGAACCGATAAATTGTCTAGAGTGAGAAAAATAAATAACGTAGAATAATAATTAATTTTTTATTGTTGTTGACGCGATTGATGAATGAATAAAATATCCAACAAATTATTGAGTTTGAAAAACAAAGTTTTTTGATTTGTAATTAAGTGAAAATGTCCAGATGAATGGCGCTTAAAAAAATAATAATATTATCTAACATTAATTTAAGTGATCACATTAGGTTCGATTAAATGAATTATGGACATTATATTTAAGTGAACCTATTGTATTATGTCATACATTTGCTACATAAATTGATGTTTAATACCAGCGATATCATTATTCTGAAAAACAAATTAGTCATTGTTTGGTACAGCTATAAAAGTAAATTTTAATATTAAGTCAAAATCAAAATTTAATTTTAATCACACATTTTATGAGGTTTCTACTTTTCACCATTAATTTTTATCAAAATTTATTAAATATCTAATTTTTATCTACACCAAACAAGGACTTAAGGTAACTTAATAAGAAAGGAAAAATAATTTCCCTATATTGATTAAGTTTGACATTTATTAATTTATTTTATAATTTGATACCGATCATTTTCAGCTAAAGATTCACACAATATAATATTTCCCACGTATGTCAAATGTCAAATAGGCATATTATTGCAAGGTTGAAAACAATTCCCCATATTATTCAACAAACATTTCATGCGTCATATATTTTCACATTAATATTAAAATACAAAACAGTGAATGGCTAATAAATCTTTTCAGGAAATGTAGGGTCAGGCATAATAAATATATGACCGTTGCACCCTCTCTCTCTTTGTCTCTCTGTTCGTATTATTTTAAAATATTCGAAACTGTTTAAAGACTATTCCGGAAATATTCAGCCGTTTAAGCCAACCAGGCACGTCACATAAATTGGTCTGGCAGTAAAAATTCTGTTTGTTTGTTTGTTTGCGTTTACGTTATATTCTTTAGACAAAAAATAATATTTTTAGAGATCGAAGAATCTTTGTATAAACTTAATGAATCGTTTGTCATACCACGAGTGAGACAGCTAGAGGGGATTTTTTTGGGAGTGAATAATAGTGGTGATAGGTGAGAGGTTCTTATTGTTAGATTTAAACTGGTTATAAAAATCATCTTGTGTTCAATAGTATGTCGCTTGATTGTTCTTAATCGCTATCGGCTAATCTCGATCCATCAACTTCTTTCTTGTCGCATTAGTATATTAGAGGAGCGCAAAAACTTTAATTTTATATAGGAGAATTTACGAAAATGACTAATTTCATGCTTATCAATTAAAAAGTGTTTAATTTTGATAACTCTTGCAAAAATGGCCAAATTTAGTATTAAAGTGTCTATTATACTTTTAATGAAAAATAAACCAAATTTTTTTTTCAATCTGTCACAAATTTCGAGAAAAATAAATAGATTTCATGAGAAGTTACATTAAAATGACGTTCTCGATATTTTAAAAGTTGTTATCGATAATTGAATCATGTTTATTTTTATACTCCATTTATCTAGAACGAGATTTCATTCCAAAAATGAGAATTTTCTACCATTCACAAAGTTCTTGACATTTGAAATATAGTTCTCGATATTTTAGACATGTGCCAATGAAAAATATATTATTTATTGTGATTTGATATGTGTACTTTTAAAATAAATAGAGTAGATTATGTGTCAAAATTTTATTGGCCAACAAAATATTTAATTGTATGTACATATTTGTCTTTAGTGTGGAATTATAAATTCTTAATAAAGATAATTTGGTAAAAAAAAAAAATTGCAAAATGGACATTAAGGTCCTGACACTCATTCTCATTTTTTTTTCTCTTTCTTCATTTTAATCACACATTCTCCAAATAATATAATATTACACACAAATTTAAAATTTTTCATTATTTTTTCAACCACACATTCTTCCATCAATCACTATTTCAAAATTATTTTTTCCCCCAGAATAGATGTCAAACACAAGCTAGAATAAATTTTGGACATTTTTACGCATGATCACGTGAAAGTGGATATTTCTTGAAATTACTGGAGTTGTATGATAAGGAATTGGNTGGCCAAATTTAGTATTAAAGTGTCTATTATACTTTTAATGAAAAATAAACCAAATTTTTTTTTCAATCTGTCACAAATTTCGAGAAAAATAAATAGATTTCATGAGAAGTTACATTAAAATGACGTTCTCGATATTTTAAAAGTTGTTATCGATAATTGAATCATGTTTATTTTTATACTCCATTTATCTAGAACGAGATTTCATTCCAAAAATGAGAATTTTCTACCATTCACAAAGTTCTTGACATTTGAAATATAGTTCTCGATATTTTAGACATGTGCCAATGAAAAATATATTATTTATTGTGATTTGATATGTGTACTTTTAAAATAAATAGAGTAGATTATGTGTCAAAATTTTATTGGCCAACAAAATATTTAATTGTATGTACATATTTGTCTTTAGTGTGGAATTATAAATTATTAACAATGACATTTTGGTCTAAAATATTGCAAAATGGCCATTGAACAAATTTTGGACAGTTTTACAAATGAACATGTGAAAGTCACATTACTTGGGAAAATTGATTTCTTAATGGTGATTTTTTAGAAAATGTGTGGTCAAAAAGTAGAGAATTCTTTTGAATTTAGGAGTAAAATTATTTTATTAAAAAATTATACGATTGAAAATGAGTTTAAAAAAAAAAGACTATATAAAATAACAGGGCTCAAATTTGGCTTAATATTTGACAACATTACTGTATGAATATCACGTCAATTCAAGTTATGAAACAGTCTAATTTCTAAAAATTGAGAACATGCTTTCTCATTTTCAAAGGTTGGCGATCTACTTTTAAGAACAATAAGACGTGACAATACAAAGATGGAGACAAAAATATAATCAATGAAGTAATTAAAAATATAAAAAAATTTGTGTACATACTACATAGATAGATAATCACTCTCTTTATTAATTAAATAATGAGCATTAAATGGATAGATACAACAATCATGTTACATGTACAAATTTTATCGACAATATTGATTGATATCTACACACTTGACACTATCATATTTATTCATTTTAAAAATTATTTTTAATATCAATGATTCGAATTTTGATAATATATGATTGTCGATCAAGGTTATCATCAATTATGACATGACTGGCTTTCGTGTCGGTACAAATGCCAAGTCGATACTAGATAGCATCTTTGACAGCGACTCTACCTAGTAAAGAATATCACATATAAATAAGTTCACCACATTACAAGATTAATCATTAATATATAGAATACTGATCCTATATTGATAATTCACCTTACCCACATTAGCATGTGTTCGGTGTACATTATAATACAAAAAAAATGTCTTCATTCCGTCATATCATCAAACAGTCACAATTACAGTCATTTTTTCCGTTTTTGCCTCTAGTACCATTGTTACACAATTCCAATTTCATTGAATATAACGAGCACTATTTTGTAGCCGGTGAAAACGAAATTATCTTCGACTTGCTGGAATTTTATAAATCTTTACGTCTTTGCCAAATTATGGAAATAATTCATTTCCATAAATTCAACTTAATATCTTGTTCCAATAAATCCCGCATTTAATATACTATTCGTAACACATTACTACGAGCAACAACTATTTCGACCGACATTTCTACAGTGAGTTCACGGTTCCACTTGGCGAAGAGACATGCACAGCTTCTAGAAATGCTTGGTCTTCGCGTGTGGTCGGCGTTTGCGGTATGAAGTAAGGGGAAGGTGGAGACGCGGGCTGGCAATCTGTAGGTTGTTGCTCGGAAACGGAGATCTTGGTTTATGACTTCTCGGTTACAGCTGGAGAAGAGAGCAGAATGTTTTCCCAATAGCGTCCAAGCTAGTTTGGCGGTAAGGGTAAAGGTCACAAACCATTTTTCAACAGTTATTGGTTGGACGTGAAGTACCTGCACGTTGTCAGCCTGTTACTGTTATAACGTTCACATTTCATCTACTTGGACTTGAAAAATATGGCCTAAACAGGGGCTTAATAAGTGTTAGCTATTATAAAAGAAGAAAATATATAGAAAATTTTACAATTTCTTATTTAATCTACTAGGAGGAGACAAACATCGACGAAAAGACAATTAAGAAATGTTTGTTTAGCCCCTATTTAATTTTTGGAAAATGATGATTGTACACCATGCCATATAGCATGATGCACCATGAATAAAAAATTCATGCCCCACCTCCATGTGAGGGGCCTGTAAGCATGGTGTACATGTAACAGTTCTCTTAATTTTCTTTCTTTAAAACTTATTTTTTTTAAAGTTCTCTCTTTAAAGACTAGCCTTATCTTGTAACAGTACAAACTCTTATATATTAGTCTATATTTTGATAATTTGTCAATGTTAATTTTATCTTTTAATATGCATCACAAAATGGTGGCTTGTTTAAGTAGATTATTTTGAAATCCGTATGTTCATTAGAGTCTTAATCAAATCAACCTTTTAAGTTTAATAAACTCTGATACTTTAAGATTTTATACTAAAATGTCAATTGTATTAATAAGAGTAACTCTAATCCTTATATCTTAATCTAATATTTTGAAAATTATTCGAGTGAGATTTATTCCTTAACACATTCTTTAATAATTTTGAATGTAAACTCAAATTTATTTCTACTTTTTAACTATACCGCATCCAAAAAAAATAGCATTATACTAAATTTAATCTAAATAATGGACTCAAATGGAACTTAAGCCTAACTATGTCAAAGAGCCGAGCCGAAAAAAAAAAGCTCGAGCTCGGGCTCGGCTCGAGCTTTTTTGGGTCGGGCTTTTTTTGACTCGAGCCGAGCCGAGCAAAGCCTAACCGAGAAAAAGGGGCTAGGCCCGAGCTTTGGCTTGAGCATTAGCCGGACCGAGCCGGCTCGTATATTATTAAAAAAATAAAAAAATAATAAAAAAAATGAAAATTTGCCCAGTAGGCAGCTAAAAATAGTTGCCTGTAGGGTAGCTTTTTAAAATTATTATTTTTTAAATATACGGGCCGGCCCGGGCTAGGGCTAATATCCTAAAACGGGGCTCAGCTCGCGCCTCGGCTGGGTGCAATCGAGCTAGAGCCCGGCCCGGCTTGGGCTTTTTTGGAGCCAATCTCGAGCCGCTCGAACCGACGAGCTTTTTTGCCATCCCTACTTAAGCCCCAATTTGACAATTATTATTTCTAAATATTTTAATTTTCATACTGATTTTCAACTACTTAATAAAATATTTTTCTCTATTTTTTAATCGCACATTTTTCAAAAATCATTATTTGACACTCAAACAACATGAATTGGATATGAATGTCTTTGAGCCACATTATTTTGAAAGAATGTATTTTGGAATAGTAGATTGATGGAGAATATATGATTAAAAAATAAAGAAAAGTTATTGATATGATGAAAAATATTATTTTATTGAAGAATGTATAATTAAAAATGAGTAGAAGAATGAGGATGAAAAAATATATATATATATGGGTCGGCCAGGGACATAGTTTTGAACAATCATGAGCTTTTAAAAAGGAAGAATGAATTTTCTTTAGGTTGCAAGCAATTACAAGATAAGCCTTGTTGTAGGTAAATTTCCTTTTCCTTCCATGCTGATTTCTGCCAAATTTACCAACTCCCAAATCACGTGACCCTCAAAACAAGCATGAAAAACCAGGGTCATTTGTGTAAAATCAAATCAACCCGGAAAGAGGAGGGAAGGGAAAGGAAAAAGATATGTAACCGTTGTGGAGTATGCAAGGCTCATAAAAAGTAGGCCCCACAACAGCAAAATCCACACCACAGATCATTACCACATCACATGGTTTCGCTGTGCTAATGGGCCCCACTCTCCACTTTCTCTCTCTATATTTTTTGTTCTCTCTCTCTCACCTAAATTCCAAAACGTTGTACCATTGGTCCTGAATTTATTATTCGTGTAGCAAATTAGTCACTTAGTTTTGAAAAGGAACAGGTTGGTCCACTAACCCTTCATTATTCTTGACACAATTAAGTCTTGATGACGAAAACCATTCTACTTTTCATTTAAATTTTAACACTGTTGAAGAAAAACGATGCAACTATTAAGTATATAGACTAGAACACTCAAATGATATTGATCATATGACATAAAATGTTTGGCTTATTTTCACTAGATGTCAATTATTATTTTTAAATAAGATTGTCAAAATTCGATTATACAAGTAAATATTAAAAGTTGAAATCTTGAATTTTAGCAACAAGAATGTCCTGTTGAAAGAAGAATTGTTGGGAGAGCGAAGACGATATTATTGACATGCAACGATAATTAAAGAGCTTTCAGTTCAACTAGCGCTTATTTCAATGAAAAATTTAACGAATATTAAATTGTTAAAAATTCATGATTTTTGTAATTGACTAATAATTGAGTAACTATAATATAAAAATAAAATCAAAGGCTAACTTGCTTTCAATTTTTAAAAATAAATAAAGGACCTATAATGAAATTTCTCAAAAGTTTAATAAAATATAGGACAGTTATATATTCACAAGTAGGGATGGCAGTGGGGCGGGGCACCCCCGTCCAGCCCCGCCCCGCGCCGCGGAGATAATCCCGTGCCTCACCCCACATTAGGCGGGGCGGAGATTTGCCCCGTACAAAATTCGATTATACAAGTAAATGTCAAAAGTTGAAAGCTTGAATTTTAGCAACAAGAATGTTCTGTTGAAAGAAGAATTGTTGGGGGAGCGAAGATGATATTATTGACATGCAGCGATAATCAAAGAGCTTTCAATTCAACTAGCTCTTATTTCAATGAAAAATTTAACGAATATTAAATTGTTAAAAATTCACGATTTTTGTAATTGACTAATAATTGAGTAACCATAATATAAAAATAAAATCAAAGGCTAACTTGCTTTCAATTTTTAAAAATAAATAAAGGACCTATAATGAAATTTCTCAAAAGTGTAATAAAATATAGGACAGTTATATATTCACAAGTTATTTTATAAAAACACCACGTTTTATTTACATTAAAAATTATTAATTTTTTTTGTTTATTATCAGATTTATATCTTTTTTTTTCTTTATGTTCTTATATTTAACATTTCATTAACTAATAAATCTTTTTCTCAATCACGATCTTATCCAAATATACTGTTAAGAGTAAAAAAATTAAGAAACACAATTTAGTCTAATCTTTCTTTCTATTTAAGAATATGAGGGACGAATAAGTCTCCCTACTTCATTTTAACAAAATATTTGGACCTAAATTTCATTGGGATAGCTTGTGTTGATTTGAAATAAAATGAGTAAAAAAAAAAAAAAATTGGGAATATAAATATGATAATTGGTAAAGTTTATGGACTTTTATGTAATTATAATATGGTGTAATTAATAAAAGATGTGGTCTATATTTGGTCTAAAATATTTATAAAAAATTTTAATTCCCATAATGTCCTTATCTTATCCATAAATCCTCCTCTCCCTCACATCTCTCGTCACTTTTAAAAGCACAATTCCCTACGTTTCTGCAACATTCAGCTGCAGCGGGTTTTACAGAGAGAATCATCAAACCCTTTTTAGAGAGAGAAAATGACGAAGGAAGTGAGTGAAGAAAGGCAGGTACATCACCATGGAAAGGACTACGTGGATCCACCACCGGCACCAATGCTAGACATGGGTGAGCTCAAGCTCTGGTCCTTTTACAGAGCTCTCATCGCCGAGTTCATCGCCACCCTTCTCTTCCTTTACGTCACCGTCGCTACCGTCATTGGCCACAAGAAGCTAAACGCAGCCGACCAATGCGACGGCGTTGGCATTCTTGGTATCGCCTGGGCCTTTGGTGGCATGATCTTCATCCTCGTTTACTGTACCGCCGGCATCTCAGGTACTCTATTCACTACCTCAAATTCTTCTCCAAAAGCACCACATATTCCTTGAAATTTCCCTGAATTTATTTTCTCTATTTGTGCTGTAGGAGGTCACATAAACCCGGCTGTGACTTTTGGGTTGTTCTTGGCAAGGAAGGTATCGTTGATCCGTGCAGTTATGTACATGATTGCACAGAGTTTGGGTGCCATCTGTGGAGTTGGGCTGGTGAAGGCCTTCATGAAGGGGTACTATAACCGTCTAGGCGGCGGCGCTAACTCGGTGGCTCCTGGTTACAACACCGGCGCAGCTTTGGGTGCTGAAATTATTGGTACCTTTGTGCTTGTTTACACCGTCTTATCCGCCACTGACCCCAAGAGAAGTGCACGTGACTCGCACGTCCCTGTAAGTAGAAGCAATTTCTAGCTTATTTTGTGGGTTTTGCTTTTTCTAAAGTAAACGTAACTTATTTTGGATTATTTTCAGGTTTTGGCTCCTCTTCCAATTGGGTTTGCAGTGTTCATGGTGCACTTGGCAACCATCCCTATTACTGGAACTGGTATCAACCCTGCTAGGAGTTTTGGAGCTGCTGTCATCTTCAACAATGACAAAGTCTGGGATGACCATGTAAGTTGGTTTGGATTAGTTACTTTTTTTTGGCTTCTTATTTTTGCTGAACTTATGAGTAAAAAGATTTGGATGGTGCATGCAGTGGATTTTCTGGGTCGGACCATTTGTGGGAGCATTGGCAGCAGCAGCATATCATCAGTACATCCTGAGAGCTTCAGCTATTAAGGCATTGGCATCATTCCGCAGCAACCCCACAAACTAATAAGCAAAATTTAATTTCTTCGTCTGTTCTATTCTGTAATCTATTTGTTTGCTTTAAGTGTGCAACAGAATTCTGTCTAATCTATATGAGAGACGAGTCTCCCCTTTCTTATTTTTAATTTAAATTTTTAGGTTTTGGTTGTGTATTTATTTAATTTAATTTTACTTGGCAAGAGACAAGATAGTGCCGTGGTGTTGATTTATTTATTTTTCTAAATTCTTAGTTTTCTCTCTCTAAAGTTCTTGGCTTAATCTCTCATTCTCTTAACCTATTTTCTAGTGCTTTCTCTTTCCTTTCAATTTGACTGACAATCCGTTTGATTGCAAGAATAAAAATAGGTAGAAAGAAAATGAATTTTAAATAATTGAATTATCTAGAATTTATTTTATTGAAAAATTATCAATTAATTGTGTTTGATTGATATAATTTTTCACTTGAAAACATTGGAATTTGGATATGTTGGTGTTCGTTTGACTCTATTTTTCATGAAAATTTTCATTAATGGAATAAAATTTGTAACAATTGGAGATAAAATTTATTTTCATTGTTTAAAAAAAGTTGCCTATAAACACTTTTTCCACCAAACCGGTGGAGAAAGTTTTTCCTCAAAAATTAAGAAAATGTGAAAAATCAATTTCATAAAAAATTTAGTCAATCAAACATGTAAAAATGTGGAAATGAAATTTAGAGCTTGTTTGATACAAATTAAAATTAGATTTTAATCTAAGTCAAAGTTAAACAATCAATATTAACTATATTTTTCATGGATCCCACAACTTTTCAACAACATATTTTAAAAATTTCTATCAAAATATATTAAAAATTTAATTTTAATCCCCATCAAACACCCCTTAATTTTTATCTTCCACGAAAAAAAAGTCAAATCAAACAGGGCCTAACATTGTCTGAAGCTTTTGTGTTGTTGAAGGAATATAGAATATGTATTTGGCATCATACATTTAAAATCATAATAGAACAAAAATAAAAAAGAATTTTTATATATTCACTTGTGAATTAGCTCCTGATAAAAATTAAAATCTAAATTTTAATTTAATGTGTGTTTGAACCATATTATTTTGGAAGAATGTAATTTGACATAGTAGATTGATGGAGAATGCGTTGTTGAAAAAGAAGAAAAAAATTATTGATGTGATGGAAAATATTATTTTATTGAAAAATGTGGTTAAAAATGAATTGAATAATAAAAATGAAAAGTTTAATGTGGCTCGAATAGGGCTAAATCAAAATCAACAATGAATTTTAACTATATTTTATGAGATTCACAATTTTTTAATCATATATTTTATCAATTTTTATTAAAATTTTGATTTTAATCCTCAGCAAGAGCTAAATATTTATCAAATTATGTTCCAAACACATTTTGTTTGAAAAAAAATAAAAATGAAGAAGAGAGAGTTATGTTAGCTCCCATTTAGAAAACATAAAACCTCCCAAAGATTCAAGGAGATCAACATTCCAAATATTGAAAAATTAATATGCANTTTTTTCTTTTTTTGAAAAATGTGTAATTTAAAAGTGGAGAGAAAAGTTCTGAATTTGCCCGTAAAATTATTTTACTGAAAGAATATATGATTTTAAAAATGAAGATTCTGATACCAAGCAAGGTAGTTCATAGACCCCTTGATGCAACAAAATCATCGTGCAATTGAGGTGAATGTTGTAAAACTTCCTACATCCTTAACACCACCAAGTGCACGACTCTGAAGGCGATGATAGAAGATATTGAGAGGGATTAGATAGCAATGCAAGGTGCCGAATGGAGGGATGTATAGTCAAAGCTCAACACAACCTCAGAATTATTGACCCATCACAATCTACCGTATCATAGAAATCACTGATATTAAGGCCCAAGCAACTCAGGAAATCAAGGGCCAACAAAAAGATTCAAATAGTCTTTGAAGGTTTGTATGTAGGAGAAAAAATCATGAACTCGCAGTGGAACTAGACTAGAGAGACCATGTAGCATCCAATGTGGAGCTACATGGTACACTTATCATGGAATTGAGGCTTAAAGAAGTTTATGGGGCCGTGAAAGTCGCTTTTCACAAGTGACAATTTTGATGAGTTCAATGGTTTAATTGAATTGTGATTTTCTTAGCGGTCATAACTTGCTTGTGAGATTTTCGTTCGATAAGTCAACAACGAGGGAAACGGAGGCTGGTAGATAATGGATGATGTAAAACATCTCAAAGATAAGTAGCCATTGTGAAGCAATTTGAAATTTGATAAGTACACTGTGACTATAGTATAAGTTAGGTGAATAATGAAACATTTTACTCTGAAAACCCAACATTGCATACATTAGACATCGACAAACACAATCGACTCAATTGAAATTTAAAACAGAAAAAAGTATATGTAAATCAAACGAGTACACAGTTCTAGGTAATTCTATAGTAAAACGAATAGGCTGCGTTAAAAGTACATTAAAGGCTTATTTTCTAGAAAAATAAATTTCAATAGTAAAAATACAATATGTGAAAATAAATAATTTAAAAGTATATATGACTTACTTTTAAATACAACTAAACAGGTTCGTGAGAGCCCCGCCTTTAAAAAATATTTAAATAGAGATTTGTTGAACCAACATTTTCAGTTATGTTTCCTTACTATCCATTTATAGAAATTGAAAAATATTAGTATATGGATTTACTAAATGGTCACGTGTATGTTTGTCATATACTCGTAACCTTGCATTTGTGGCATTATTTGCTCAATTGTTTGATCGTGGACATAATTTTCAGATTACACAATGAAGACAATTTGTTTTGATAATGATAGTGAGTTTCCATTCCAAAACATTTTGAGGATTATTAGTTGGGATAATGGTGGAACGTTTTATTTCCCATGGTTTAGCAAAACACTTCTTAATGCTTCCATAAAATTGCTAAACCATTATTATTGGAAACGAACTGCTTTCCATTTCTGCTTAAGGAATATTATTTTACGTAAAGTAACATTGGTAAACATCATACCAAAATCAAGTTTTCTCAGTATTATAGTTGGCTTATGGTCAAGAACATCGTATTTCCCATCTAAAGTGTGCAATGTAAAAATAATGTATCTACCTTAGTTGCTCCACGACAGTGCACAAAAGTAAGTTTTTGAAGGAGCTGAAAAAATTGACAAGTGATATTTTAAGGTGCAGTTTACGGAGTGTTATTTGAACAAGACAGTGTTGAAAATAGTATATGAAATGCATCATATTATGTTTTCTAGATCTTTGCACAAGATAATGCAAACCCCAAAGTTCGAAAGATAATCCATTTGCGAATTATACAATTGACATATACATTAATTATCCAAGAAATAATCAAATCTCGCATGCTAGCTATAAATGTTGTATCGGGATTGATGTCCCAGAAGAACAATTTGTTTGTGTTACATATATGACATTCTTGAAAACTAATGACATAAGATAAAATTCCCAAAAGAAAGATGGTTCAATTGAGGAGGTATATACTTTTCAAAAGTATATATAAACTTAAATAAATGTCAAAATCTAAAATAGATCCAAGTACCTAAAAATAGTTAAAACAAAGAGATGACAAGTTATGTCTATATGGAGAAGTTATAGAATCAAATTTCAATAGTTGTCGTTAACATATTTATAGTACAATTAGAATGCAATAAACATACTAAATAAAAAGAAATTTACTAGAGAAACTTGAAATTTTTAAACCTGCAGTCTGAACACCTAAAGTGTAAAGTGAGTCGTACATATTTGAAAGGTAAATGAGAAACGAAGTCCTAAGATGTAATGCAAAACTGTTAATATAATGACTTTCGTAAAGATTTCATTAGGTGTAGTATGCTTATGTTATGCTCTTTTTCTTTAACTGATATATCTTGTTTCATTTTTTTCCTATTAAGGTTGTGGATTGTGGTTCTTCAAAACACGAGTTTATAAGTGGAATACGTTTTTTAACTTGACTTGGTCCACTTGGTTGGTTGGTATTGGTTCATTTGCCTTCACATGAATTTGTGCTTGTAGGGAGTAACCTGGACCCTTGATCTTAATCTAGGGCTGATGACAAGGGTATAAATATCCTTTGGGGCTACTGTACAGTCACTAATTTTCTTTCACTGTCTTCGGGTTTTTCATGGTTTTCTCTCTCGCTGAGGCAATTTCATTATTTCTTTGAGCATTTCACTTCTGATTTTGAGCAGTTTACTTAGTGATTTGTGTTGGCTATAATTAGTCTTGTTTGAGCCTGGAATCTTGTGTAATTTTTCACTTAGTGTTCGGTTCTTATGTTTCATTTAGGGGTTTCATTTGGACTCCAAATGAAATCGGAAAATCTGCATTAAGTGAGGCTGTGAAGTGTTGATTTTCGTTTTTGCATTTTCGATTTCTTGCTGTGTTTGATTCGGTAATTGCATCCTTGGATATTAAGAACGAAAGCCCAAAATTAGCTAACCAAGAGGGGAGTGAATTGGTTATTAAAATTTTTTCGTTAATCACTTAAGATTTTAATATAGTGAACGTGCAAATGATAGAAAACAATCTAAACACAAGTAAACATGTAAATGGAACAATGTGAATTTGCGCGAAGTAAATGCGTCGAGTAAAAGGGATAGAGAGTGCAAACGATATGTTATAGAGGTTCAATCTAATGCAATGATCTACGTCCCCCGTTACCAAACTCTTCGATACGAGCAAGGCCTTTTCCACTATCGTGATTGACTTATGGTGCAATCCAACCGTTTACAAAGCTTTCGGTAACCTACAAACAAGGAGTATCGATCTTTTTACAATGTTGAGTTTTTTGGAACCTCAACACAACACACACTATTGAGATTTATATGAACTCAATATGATCCTTGATTCAAAAGAGTTTTACAAGTGAAATCTTCTCTTCTTTAATGAATAATAGATTCAAAGTTGAGAACTAGAAGAGAAGAAGGCAAGCACTTTAATAGATAGCAATTAGTATAGCTCAAGTGTTGGATTTGAAAATTTTTGATAAAATTGATTTCCTAAATTTAGAATGATCAAAAGTTTTTCAAGTATAAATCAATTTATGAGGATGAATAAATAATGAACATAAAAAAGTTATCTCAATAAATGCTCACTTATTGCTCTAGGAAATGTTAAAATTAAATGCAAAGTGAGTTGATATTTATAGATGAAAAATCGTCAAAAATTCTATCGTACTGAACGCGGTGTACCAGACGTCCGCTACGTACAGGACAGTCAACTAGCCGTTTTTGTCAGAAAATACGTGTTTCGATTTTTTACCTTTGAAAACAAATTTTATGAGTAAAACATTTTTGTTGTAATTTTTCGATCGTAAAACCAAAACTTGAGCTCGTCTTGATTCATTGCCAAGTATTAAAATGTTTTATATTTACATATGATTGTATAATGTCTAATNCACTTGGTTGGTTGGTATTGGTTCATTTGCCTTCACATGAATTTGTGCTTGTAGGGAGTAACCTGGACCCTTGATCTTAATCTAGGGCTGATGACAAGGGTATAAATATCCTTTGGGGCTACTGTACAGTCACTAATTTTCTTTCACTGTCTTCGGGTTTTTCATGGTTTTCTCTCTCGCTGAGGCAATTTCATTATTTCTTTGAGCATTTCACTTCTGATTTTGAGCAGTTTACTTAGTGATTTGTGTTGGCTATAATTAGTCTTGTTTGAGCCTGGAATCTTGTGTAATTTTTCACTTAGTGTTCGGTTCTTATGTTTCATTTAGGGGTTTCATTTGGACTCCAAATGAAATCGGAAAATCTGCATTAAGTGAGGCTGTGAAGTGTTGATTTTCGTTTTTGCATTTTCGATTTCTTGCTGTGTTTGATTCGGTAATTGCATCCTTGGATATTAAGAACGAAAGCCCAAAATTAGCTAACCAAGAGGGGAGTGAATTGGTTATTAAAATTTTTTCGTTAATCACTTAAGATTTTAATATAGTGAACGTGCAAATGATAGAAAACAATCTAAACACAAGTAAACATGTAAATGGAACAATGTGAATTTGCGCGAAGTAAATGCGTCGAGTAAAAGGGATAGAGAGTGCAAACGATATGTTATAGAGGTTCAATCTAATGCAATGATCTACGTCCCCCGTTACCAAACTCTTCGATACGAGCAAGGCCTTTTCCACTATCGTGATTGACTTATGGTGCAATCCAACCGTTTACAAAGCTTTCGGTAACCTACAAACAAGGAGTATCGATCTTTTTACAATGTTGAGTTTTTTGGAACCTCAACACAACACACACTATTGAGATTTATATGAACTCAATATGATCCTTGATTCAAAAGAGTTTTACAAGTGAAATCTTCTCTTCTTTAATGAATAATAGATTCAAAGTTGAGAACTAGAAGAGAAGAAGGCAAGCACTTTAATAGATAGCAATTAGTATAGCTCAAGTGTTGGATTTGAAAATTTTTGATAAAATTGATTTCCTAAATTTAGAATGATCAAAAGTTTTTCAAGTATAAATCAATTTATGAGGATGAATAAATAATGAACATAAAAAAGTTATCTCAATAAATGCTCACTTATTGCTCTAGGAAATGTTAAAATTAAATGCAAAGTGAGTTGATATTTATAGATGAAAAATCGTCAAAAATTCTATCGTACTGAACGCGGTGTACCAGACGTCCGCTACGTACAGGACAGTCAACTAGCCGTTTTTGTCAGAAAATACGTGTTTCGATTTTTTACCTTTGAAAACAAATTTTATGAGTAAAACATTTTTGTTGTAATTTTTCGATCGTAAAACCAAAACTTGAGCTCGTCTTGATTCATTGCCAAGTATTAAAATGTTTTATATTTACATATGATTGTATAATGTCTAATCATCTTGACTTTATCGTTATTTTGACTTGTATCTTGATTTGCGCCTTTTGCAAATCTTTAAGTTCCAATTCGATCGTCGTATGCAAGTTATTTTACCTC
This sequence comes from Fraxinus quadrangulata, assembly GCA_903798255.1. Lineage (NCBI taxonomy): Eukaryota > Viridiplantae > Streptophyta > Magnoliopsida > Lamiales > Oleaceae > Fraxinus > Fraxinus quadrangulata. The sequence continues at coordinate 66,338 of CAIGRB010056956.1, forward strand.
GAACTTCGCGTCTTCAATTCTATTGATTTGAAATAGTTACTATAGACACTCAAAATCAATTTGTTAGAAATAAATGCAATTAGTTTGTGATAATCAAAACGAGATGTTAACCATATGTTAACAATTTCTCACTTTTTGATTATGACAAACACGATGATTTGCAATGTATAAATTAAACAAATTAATAAGGAATAGAATTGTATTCATATATTTTCCCTATTTATTTCACTTATATTCCCCCTGTTAAACATAGTCATGTAAATTTATATTTTATCTTTTTCTCCTTTTAGTATAAGCAAAAAGTGCGGCAAGTAATAAGAAAAAAGGGCAATTATAGAAAGCAAGAATGATTTAACATTGCATTGTAATAATTCAAGTAGGCATTGCAATACATAATCAAAACTGTTAACCATAGTCAAACTTAGTGATATCAATTTAAGTAAAAAATAAAACTACTGTGTCGGAGGAGGAAGATGAGGATGCGGGAATCGAGCAAGGAAGTCGGCAAAGAAAGCGATTTGCTGGGCCTACATCTCGGCCTGCCGTGCAAGGATTGCATCCTACCGTGCTTGGATCGCGTCCTGCTGGGTCTGAAGCATAGCTTGCTGTATCTTTATATCCCGCTCATCCCATTGACTGTCATAGTAAGAGAATTGATCCACCCGTCAAAAGAGAAAACTGGTCCTCGACACGTCCTAGAGGATACTCGACGTCGGAGTAGCGCGCGAAGGACCCATAGCAGTAGGCATCCCCTCGTCGTCATTGTCATCGTTCTCCTCTTCTTCGAATGGTAGTGTGGAAAGCCCCGAAGCTGGGTCGAACTCCTTCGTCTCAGCCACCTATTGTCTGTCTTTTTTAAAGATTTGGATATGTTTGAGAGTAGTGGAACAAATGGTGTCGATAGGATTGGGTTTGTTCATCGTGAATAGGGACGTCAAAGTGTTTGAAGATCTTTGTTAAAAGCATGCCATAAGGAAGTACCTTAGTAATCGTGAAGAATGAATGAAATTCATAAGACCTAATGTGATGGTCGGGAAATCGATTCGCCGACCGACAAGGAAGGAATCGAGAATGAAAAGATCAAAGCAGTTTACTTCGTCCCGATGCCCTTTTCTAGGTAAAATGATGTTAATAATGATATTTTATAGAACTCTACATGGGAAAGTAAGTTGGTTGGTCGAGATTTTTGTAACATTTTCAAAATCTTTTCCCATCACACGACGACAAGCGTCGACCGGGTTATAATCATCCACCTGAGGATGGGTTTGTGTATAAATTTTTGAATATCACATGGTGCAAGTTCGAAAAGAGTACGAACAAGGGGTTTGGAGATGGTGACACGAACATTTTTAACAAGACAGGTTATGTCACCCGAACGAATATTAACGGTCATATTCCTATAGAACTCTTATATTAAACGTGAATATGCATTTTCTTCTAATATGCAAACCGACACCCATCCCATATTCATAAAGTGTTCTTTTATTCTAAATGAGGGTGCATCGAAAGTAAAGAAGGGAAATCTACGTTTTTACCCAATAGGACAGGCGACTTCTCAAAGGGGTTCGTCAGCGTCTCGTGTTTGAAGTCTGTTTCTTCATCCGATGATGGAGATGGGGATCGGTGAACGGTTTGCTTGAGTCTCTTTCCTCAGCCTCATGAGGTCAACATTTTGCCAAAAAGAAGAGTTAGGGATTTTCAAAAATTATGGCTTGAAGGGGAAGGATTTTGAAATTTTGGAATGCAATCCTTTGAATAAATGTTGGAAAACCTTACAAAGAGATAGATGTTTCCACAAAAAGTTTGGATTTTGAGCAAAAATCGAAGTGGAAGTGGGAGAGGAATTTTTAAGGCTCGATTTTTTGAAGGGAATTGGAGTTTTGGCCGAAAATGTGAAACTTGGAGTATCAATTTTGGATGGAAATCGACTTTTGGGAAGAGAAGTTGATGGAAGTGATGATTACAGAGTTTGAATTTGAGGATTGTAGTAGAGTTGGAGAGAAAATGAGGAAAGAAATGAGAAAATCGCGAATAAGAACTGAAAATATTCAGTACTGGACATTCCCTATGTGTACCGGACGTCCGCTAAAAAAATGCAAAAAAAAAAAAAAAAAATATTTGTCCTACCGGACACGATAGTATTGTCACATATGATATGAACATGATCCTAAGATAGGTGATAGTTGCTAAGGATTTGTTTCATCCATAGTACTTGTGCACAACAACTCGTAGTCGAGATATATTCGACCTCGACCGTAGACAATATCATAGAGTTTTGTTTCTTGCTAAACCACGAAACTAAGGCAAAGCCTAGAAAGTGACAAGTGCCGCTATTGTTTTTCCGATCAACTTCACAACCAGCCCAATCGGCATCCGAGTAATTAAGTAATTCAAAATGAGTTCATTTTGGATACCAAAGTCCTAAGTTTTGAGTCCCACTAAGATATCTAAAGATTCTTTTTACGATTTTAGAATGAGATTCCTTAGGATTTGATTGAAATCGAGCACATAAACATACACTAAATGTAATATCGGGCCTACTTGCAGTTAAATAAAGAGGGGATCCGATCATACATCAATACTTAGTGATGTCAATGAAAGTGCCTTGATCATCTTTGTCAAGCTTCACCGAAGTGCTCATTGGAGTGTTCATTGGCTTAATGTCATTCATTTCGAACTTCTTTAACATGTCTAGTATGTACTTACTTTGATTTTTGAATATGCCATCACATGTTTGTTTAATTTGAAGTCCAAGAAAGAACTTGAGTTCTCCCATCATGCTCATTTCAAATTTCATGCTCATATTTTTCGAAAATTCTTCGCAAAGTTGAATAATTTGTTGCCCCAAAAATAATGTCATCCACATAAATTTGAACAATAAGTATGCTTTGCTTTTAGATTTTAATAAAAAGAGTATGATCCACTTTTTCGATAGAAAAATCATTCGAAAGTAGAAATTTACTCAATCGTTCATCCGTAAATAGCTTTTATAAGTTTAAAAACATGGTTTTGAAACTTATAATTTGTAAAATCGGGTGGTTGTTAGATGAAGACTTTTTATTGAATGAATCCATTCAAAAATGCACTTTTAACAAAGTACAGTTTAGAAAATCAAAAAATTTTCAAGTATAAATCATTTATGAGAATGAATAAATAATGAAGATAAAAAATTTATCTCAATAAATGTACACTTATTGATCTAGGAAATGTTAAAATTAAATGTAAAGTGAGTTGGTATTTATAAGTGAAAAATTGTAAAAAATTCTGCCGTACCGAACACGGTGTACCGGATGGTCAACTAGCCGTTTTTGTCAGAAAATCAGAACGGTTGAATTCTTGACCGCTGGAGCCAAAACAATCATACCCGACGTCCGATACAACATTTTTTGCTCGAAACGTCATCGTTTTAGTATTTGAAAAATGTAAGAGTTTGATGGACGTTTAAAAATATTTTTCAAGGTATTTGTTATATTTTAAAAATACGTGTTTCGATTTTTTACATTTGAAAACATATTTTACGAGTAAAACGTTTTTGTCGTAATTTTTCAATCGTAAAACCGAAATTTGAGTTTGTCTCGAATCATTGTCAAGTATTAAAATTTTTCGATCGTAAAACCAGCTCCTATTACTCTTCCTACTCATGCCTCGGTAGTTAAGTTATTTTGAAGGTATAAGCCCCCTACCTTTGATGGAGCATCTGGTCACTTCGTAAATTAGAATGAATTTTTTGACTCATAGACTACACTGAAGTCCAAAAGGTCTAGTGTGTAGAGTTTATGTTTACCAGTGATATAAGTTGCTGGTGGGATTTGATGTCCCGAACTAGAACCCAAGAGCAGCAGTTGGTGTTAACTTAGGAACGATTCAAGGAGGAAGTGATGGACAAGTATTTTCCTCGATCTCTAAGAGATTTCAAGAAGAGCGAATTCTTTCAACTCAAGCAGGGTAACATGTCCTTGACTGATAATGAGCGAAAATTCGACCAACTCACAAGGTATGCTCCACACCTGGTCGACGTAAAAATTAAGAAGATTCGAAAGTTCGAGCAAGGGTTAAACCCAGACCTAAGCATGATTCTTATGTCACATCATTTTACATCATACCGTGAGATGCTGGGACGAGCTCATGCTATTTGGAGAAGTCTAATGCAGAGCAACAAGTCAATTGTTCAGCTAACAAGATAAAGGGCAAATTGGAAAGAGAAAGTGGAATGGTCAAGATAAAGGAAAGGGCAAATGAAAAAATGATAAAGCTAATATCGGACCTTGTGCTAGTAGGGCATAGTAGCTGCAGTAGCACCATGCCCTAAGTGTGGTAATCCTTATCGTGGTGAATGCTTGTATGGGAAGAATGTCTATTTTCGGTGTGGTAAGCCAGGACATATTGCTAAGGATTGTCCCATATTTATGCAAAAGGATGATAACAGTGATCAGAATACAAAGGGAAAAGCACGAGTTTTTACAGTGACTTAGAAGGGTGCGGAGAAGAACTCAAATGTAATAGCAAGTATTTTACTTATATTTGATACACATGTTTATGTACTATTTGATTCGGGAGCTACTCATTCTTTTGTATCAACGTCTTTCATTACTAAATCTAGTATTACTTGTGATAAGTCAGAGAGTATACTAGAAGTTAGCATCCCTTCAAACAGAACATCAAATACTGACTAGATAGCTAGGTCGGTGAATCTTGAAATTGAGGGAAAAAATTAGAAATTAATTTGTATCTGATAGAGATGAAAGATTTTGATGTGATTTTGGGCATAAATTGGTTGTGATTTAATTATACACCATCTGTTGTAGAGAAAGTAAAGTATCTTTTCAAAAATAAGGAGAATAATAATTTTCTTTTCCCGGAACAAAGACCAAACCCTATCTCCAACTGGTACCTACATTGTAAGCTGAGAAAATATTGAGAAAAGAAACATATCAAGGGTTTCTAATTAACATCACAGGTGAAAAAAGGCGACGAGAGAGATTGAGGATATACCAGTGGTACAAGAATTTATAGACGTGTTTCCAAAAGATCTACCATGTACTCTACCAGATAGATATGTGGAGTTCACATTAGATTTGGTTTTCAGAGCGGCACCAGAATCTAAAGCTCCATACAGAATGACCTCAAAGGAACTTCAAGAGTTGAAAATTCAGTGAGGCGCACTAGTGTTGTTCGTAAAGAAGAAAGATGGAAGTATGAGGATATTTTACTGTTTTTTGAATAAAATACTACCCAAATTGTGTTATATTTCATTTTATAGGTAAAATTCAATATTTGATGAAGAATTGGAGAAACAAATGCAAAGATAGCAAAAAAAAAAAAAAGGCTCAATTGTATCAAACAAAATTTGAAGGCCGAATTGTAAACATTCAATAGTTGATTCGGACCATAAGATGATACTTTGAAAATTTCTAGGAGATGATTGTATGGAATTGGAACTCAAAAAAGGAATAAAATATGATCAAAATATTATTAAAATCAATTTACAATCGTAAATGTTATATTTCAAATTTCTAGCTGAATACTAATACCCTCTTTTGGTTTAGTAGACGTTCGAATTAGAAATATTATATTTCTAGTAACGTTTAGCCAATTGAGTTAGCTTTTCAAAGTACTTTGAATCCCTTCAATCGGATATCAAAAGAGAAATTTATGACTAAACTACTGACTATTGTGCTGAGACAAAAAAAATTCGTGCGCGAAGATAACTTTTCTTATTCAATTGGAACTCATTTGGAAACTAATTTGGACGTGATTTTCAACTAATTTTTTACTCCTACAAACACCTAAAAATAGAATGCATATTGAAAACCTCCTTTCGATCTAAATTTCATCATATTCTACATATTTTGGAGGCGGAAAATAAGTCTATACTTCAATTCAAGGTCAATCATACAAGAATTTTGAAGATTCATAACCCGGTTTCAAGATTTGAGCCAAGAACGTGTATATCTCCTACTTCTTCCAAGTTTCTTATTTTCGGGTGATATTTTTTCAATTATTCTTGTGTATTTAATTATAAGAATGTTAGGCTAAGTGTTTTATTGTATTGGATGAATAATGAACCATATTGTTTATTTATTTTAATTTAAGAGAATTAGTTTAGTATTTCTTGATTAGTTTTGCATTCCCATTGAACTATTTGATTGCTTGATCACCAATTAGATAGTAAGTTGATTGTTGTAGTGTAGGAATACTCACAATAAGCCTAGAACACGTCAAAATCAACACATGGGCAATATGTACTATGAATAATATCTATGGCATGTGCAATCATGTGAATCAATGCATGTTTTTCATATGAATTCGGATTATGAATATGATCGGGTCGTGTTAAATATATGTTTAATATATCTTGAAAAAGAATATTGAATAATAGTGGATTATCAATTGTCTTGAATGCATAAATTTACTAGATTACAAATTAAAATTAAATTAAATGACAATAGGGGGATTCACAATTTCAATACAAACATTCACATATTAAATAAATGCTTCATTTGTTTTGTTAGTTTATGATTAATATAGATTACATATAAACCATCTCTTTTGATATCACCATATTTCGAATTTAATAGCAGCTATTGAACTACAAATTAGATCTAATTTCTTGTGGGAACGATACTCTCAACTCACAAATTTTATTACTTGTACAACGAGCTCGTACGTTTGTGGGTTTGTTTGAACAAATTTTTGGCGTCGTTGCTAGGAAATAGCGGATTTAATTTTAGTTTATCAGTTTATATTAAATTCGATTTTTTTTTTGATTTTGGTTATTCACCGCGATCTCTCTTATTTGATATTCTATCTAGGTTCCATTCAGTATTGCATATAAGATTCTGACGCTGGAATGGTAGAAAGATTTTTGCAATAAATAATCTCAACATGGACTATGTGGAAAAAGATATATATTGTGAATTGTGCTATGTGGTGCATTATACTGGTTACTGCATGAATACATACACTAAACCCAATTAGCTCAAGCTTCTATAGTTTAAACTATATTTAAGATGTCGAAGACTAGCAATTGAAACATCTATTGAAGCCTACATGCATGTGTGCGAGTGTGTCCCTTCCGACATGCTTGTGGAATTTGGTCCTTCCATGTTAAATGAGGAGGCACTTGCAAAATACTACAATGTTCTTGCCAAGTTGGATAAAAACAAACTGTGTATGGAAGATGTCGAACTTTGGTATAAATTTATAAGGTGGAGATACAATCCACTCGAAAAGTTTGAAAGAAAAAAGTTTACATTGCCCGTGAATTTAAATTGTGAATCGACCATTCAACTCGAGGAGATATTAATTATGGAAGACGAGAACAAAGACGATGAAAGATCAATTACAAACGAACAAAAAGAGGAAGAGGCAGTTAATGAAAAAAGACATTAACCCACATTCTATCGACTCCATTGATTGCCTTATCATTGAATTCGTAATTAAGCCCGAAAAGAAGGAAGTAGTCTACGTAGTTGAATTCAAAATGGAGGAGATAGACAATCATACCACATTGGAGAGAGTAGTGTTAAAATTTGTAGAAGCAATGAAGAGTTGAGCAAAGTCAGAAGAGGCAAACTGAGCAAGGCATCAAAAGCATTCTTCAGAATTTCATGATGTCGAAATAATAAAGTCAAGCTAATGACTTTAAACAAAGTGTTTATTGGGCGACAACCCAATTTTTCTTCCATTTTATTTATTATGTTTTCTAGTAATAAGATAATTTAGATTATTATTTTTATTTATTATTCAATTTTAGGAACTCATCATCCATACCTCATTTTCCCTTGAGTCTTAGATGTTAGTGGTTTATTAGATGTTAGAGATAAGCAACACTTATTCCAGTTTTTTTGTTCTTAATGCTTTATTTGACTGTATTGCGCAAGAACATGATATTGCAGAATACTTAAACCAATCAAGACTAAGGAGCAATAAGAAGCTAGCCATTGGATTACAAGTCATATCATGTGAGTCTTTTTCTTCCCTACCCCTTTATATGCAAATTTAAGATTTAAGACATTAAGGATAACGTCTAGTTTAAGTTTGGGGATAGAAACATGAATTTTCATTTTTTTGTGTGTTTGTGTTATTCTTATGTTTATGTATTTTTGTGTGCTTTTATTGTATTAATTTTAAAAAAAATTGAAAATTGTAAAATATTTTCTTTTTGTGTGCTTGAGTAAGTTAGTTGGCCTGATTGGCAATGAAAAATATATTGAATAGTTAATTGATCTATGAATGGTGAATAAGTTGCATGTTTAGATTAATTTTTACTTTTTCATGTAAAATTTGATATATATTGAGCACATGAATTAAGTTAAATATTGTGTAGGAATAAGTTATTTTCATAATAGAATATGTTGAAATAGTGGACCATGGATACTAAATTCAAAACCACTAAATTTTACATCCTTAGAACAAATTTATACTAGTTTGGCGGATTTCATCGTTGTAGGAAGATGTTAAGATAAATAGGAATTCCATGTGTGAAATTAAAAATCTTGTATGAATTGTCTAAGATCAATATGATGCAATTGAGTGATCTCAAGTTAGATGTCGTTTTACTTGGATACGTGTTTAATGAGGGACATTAAACTAATCAATACATAAAAAATATTTTGTTTGAAAATTTCTCTTTGTAGCCTTTATGACTCGAGTTATTAAGCCTGTAATGGTGTTAAAACTTGTTGTCCTAAAGTCAACGACTTGGGAGTTATCGACCTAAAACTTGTTACACGGGCCATTTAAAAAGTTTAAGTGAGAGAATGCTGCAAATAACAAAAAGTGTTGAAAAAAAATTGAGAAAAAAAAAAAAAACAAGTGCGTGAAACTAAAGACATACCAATTATCTTGGTTATGTCTCAAATACTCGTTTAAGAAAATTTGACTTTTGATAAGAGATTGTTAGCCTAATTAAGACATAGAAATTGACACAATCAAACGTAATGGAGAATCCTTATTTATTGATATATTGACAGAGAATGCTGCAAATAAAGAAAAAAAAGTGTATAGAAAAAAATAGGTGCATGAAGACGCACCAAATATCTTGGTTATGTCCCAAACACTTGTTTAAGAAAATTTGACTTTTGATAAGAGATTGTTAGCCTAATTAAGTCCTAGAGATTAAAACAATCGAACTTAATGAAAAATCGTTGTTTATTGACATAGTGATTTGCAATTAATGATTTTATCTAAACTAGAGAGGTGAAGATAATATAAAATTAAACCTTAGTTTACCCACTTGAAATGAGCGAAAATAATAAGTTTGGGGGTGTGTGAATCTTACGAGTAATAAAAGAATATATTTGACCATTGAGGACGGTAATTGACAATGCTATACTTAATTCTTCACACATATCGATTTTACATTAGAAAAGTAAATTTTGATTTTTATATTGTGATTTTGAAGCTGTGCATAGATTTGATATTATGATTTCAGTCCTGAGATAAAAAGGCAGTTTAGTTAGCTAAATCTTTTTGTATCGCTTGATTGATTAGCCACCAATTAGGTAATTAACATTGTGTGTTTGTTAAGTTTTAGTTTTGTTTGAGGAAAAAAACAAAATAATGTTTGGGGGTGTGATGAGATACTAAATGATGATATTTTAGTGTTCTTTGGATAAAATACTACCTTACTTGTGTTATATTTCATTTTGTAGGTAAAACTCAATATTGATGAATAATTGGAGAAACAAATGCAAAGATAGTGGAAAAAGAGCTCAATTGTAGGCCGAATTGAAAACATTCAATAGTTGAATCAGACTACAAGATGATATTTTGAAGATTTCTAGAACATGATTGAATGGAATTAGAACTCAAAAATAATTGAAATATTATCAAAATCAATTTACAATTGTAAATGTTAAATTCTAATTTTTAGCCAAATATTGAGACCCATTTTGACATAGTAAACATATGAATTAGAAAATTTCTATTTTAAGAAAAGTTGTAGCCCTTTGAATTAGCTTTTTAAAGGACTTTGAATTTCCTTAACCGGATATCAAGAAAGAAAATTCTGACCAAACCACTTATTGCTGTGCAGAGATAAAAAAATCCGCGTGCGAAGGCAACTTTCCTTATTCGATTGGAACTCTTTTGAAAACCAATTTGGACGTGATTTTCAACCAATTTTCAACTCCTACAAATATCTAACAACAGAATACATATTGGAGACCTCTTTTCAACCTAAATTTCATCATATTCTACATATTTTGGAGGTAAAGAACAAATCTATACATCAATTTAAGGCGAATCATACAAGAATTTTGAAGATTCATAGCTCAGTTTCAAGATTTGAGCCAAGAATGTGAATATCTCCTACTTCTTCCATCTTTCTTATTTTTGGGGTGATATTTTTCCTATTATTTTTGTGTAATTTAATTATAAGAATGTTAGGTTAAGTGTTTCATTATATTGGATGAATGATGAACCCTATTATTTATTTATTTTAATTCACGAGAATTAATTTAGTATTTCTTGATTTTTCTTGATTGGTTTTGTATTCTCATTGAATTATTTGATTGCTTAATCACCAATTAGATAGTAAGTTGCTTGTTGTAGTATAGGAATACTCACAGTAAGTTTAGAACACGACATAATCAACACATGGGTAATAGGTACTAGGAATAATATATATAGTATGTACAATCATGTGAATCAATGTATATTTTTCATATGAATTCGGATTAGAAATATGATCGGGTGGTGTTAAACATATATTTAATAAATATTGGAAAAGAATATGGAATAACAGTGAATTATCGATTGTCTTGAATGCATTAATTTACTAGATTATGAATTAAGAATTGAATTAAATGGCAATATGGAGATTCACAATTCCAATACAAATATTTACATATTAAATAAATACTTCATTTATTTTGTTAGTTTAGGATTAATATAAATTACATACGAACCACCTCTTTCGATATCACCACACTTTGAATTTAATAATAGTTATTGAACTATAAATTAGACTTTATTCCTCGTGGGAATATTTTTAACTCACAAATCTTATTACTTTTACAACGATCCTGTATACTTGCGGGTTTGCTTGAACAACTTTTAGGTCATGTAGTTATTGCCCAAAGAATTAAAGTGGATCTAATAAAAGTGGATGCAATAACTAATTTGAATACACCGACAAACGCAAGTGAAGTTCGAAGTTTTCTAGGATTAGCTGGGTACTATCAGAGATTTATAGAAGGATTCTCCAAAATAACTAGACCAATGATGCAATTGACAAGGAAATGAGTAAAGTTTCAATGGATAGATAAGTGTGAGCAAAGCTTTCAGGAGCTAAAGCAACGATTAATTACAGCACTCGTGTTAACAACACCCGAAGATTCACAAGGATTTGTTATATATATATTGATGCATCCAAATAAGGGTTGGGATATGTATTGATGCAGCATGGAAAAGTAATTGTCTATGTGTCAAGGCAATTGAAGCAACATGAGCATAATTTTCTGACGCATGATCTAGAACTTGCGACGGTAGTTCATGAATTAAAGATATGGCACCATTACCAATATGGAGGAAAGTGCAACATTTACACGGATCATAAGAGTCTCAAATATTTCTTCATATAGAATGAATTGAATATGAGATAGAGACGATGGTTGGAGCTAGTAAAGGATTATGATTGCATTATTCATTATCATCCGAGTAAAGCTAATGTTATTGCTGAATCTCTAGGTAGAAAGTCGACGGGACAATTAGCATCATTACCTACTACTCAGATGGAGTTGATCAAAGATTTGGATCGAAGTGGTTACCACACTAGAGCAAATTACCACTCGTTGAGCAACTTTGGTGGTTCGACCTACTCTCAGAGATTGGATCATAGAAGCACAGGGTAAAGATCCATTCTTGTAGAATGTTAGGAAATACATTGGTACTAATAGGAGAAAAGGATTTTGGAATAACTTCGGATCAAGCACTGGTGTTTAAAAGTAGAATTTATGTACCTAAGGATGAAGTTTTGATGAAGGAGATATTTGAAGAGCCCTCATTTCACCCCATACACTGTACATCCTGGTTGTAAGAAAATGTATTGAGATCTTCGAGTTATATTTTGGTGGGGGAAAATGAAAAGAAGTATAGGCCTATTTCTGGCAAAATGCATAGTGTGTCAACAAGTTAAAGCATATAATCAAAGACTAACAGGGTTGTTAAATCCATTGGACATACCTGAATGGAAGTTGGAGAATATCGCAATTGACTTTGTGGTAGGATTTTCGAAATCGGCAAGAGAACATAATGCTATATGGGTAATAGTGGATCGTCTAAGAAAATCAACTAATTTTCTTCTGGTGAAAATGACATTTAGCCTAGATCAACTAAATCAGTTGTACATCAGAGAAATCGTAAAATTACATGGTGTTCCTGTCTCTATTGTATCTGATAGAGATCCGAGATTTACTTCTATGTTTTGGAAGAGCTTACAATGAGCTATGGGAACAAAATTGAATTTCAATACGACATATCATCCTCAATCCGATGGTCAATCTGAAAGGACCATTCAAACTTTGGAAGATATGCTAAGAGCTTGTGTTCTAGATCTGGGAGGCAATTGAGAATCGTATCTACCTTTGGTGGAATTTGCATATAATAATAGTTTTCAGGCAACTATTGAAACGATATTGTTCATTGGGATGAAGTCGATGAAAATAGAGTTTTGGGATTGAGATTATTGAAATGACAATTGAAGCCATTGATAAGATCTGTACTAGGATAAAGGCAGCGCAAGATAGATAAAAGAGCTATGCAAATACCAGAAGGAAGGACTTGGAATTTCAAGTTGGTGATAAAGTCTTCTAAAGGTGGCACCAATAAAGGGTGTAGTTAGGTTTGGGAATAAAGGCAAACTACAACCTCGTTATATCAGACCTTTCAAAATACTTGATAGGGTTGGGAATGTGGCTTATCGATTGGCTTTGCCACCCAAACTATCGACAGTTCACAATGAGTTTCATATATCAATTATTAGAAAGTATGTGCATGATCCTGATCATGTGATCAATTACCAATCTCTGGAAGTACAAAAAGATCTATCTTATGAAGAATTACAAATTGTAATATTGGATAGAAAGGTGCATAAATTACGGAACAAAGAGATTCAATTGATGATCAAGGTACAATAGATGAATCATGGAGTAGAATAAGCTACTTGGGAAAGGGAAGAGGAAGTTAAAGACAAAATATCCAACACTCTTTGCCTAACTATAAGATAAATTTCGAGGACGAAATTTTGTTTAAAGTGTAAGGAATGTAGATGCCCAGAAAAAAATAATTATGTTAAATTAGGCTCATAGTTTTTTTTTTTTTTTTTAATGTGATGATCTAGCACCACAAGCCCAACCCATAGACGAGCCATATGGTCGGCCTACATAAGAAATGAAAGCCCAATACTAGTTTGATATGTTTTAAATAATTTTAATCTCATGAAAGTTCACAAGCAGTCATATGTGTTTTCTTTTGAAACATAATTTTTTTAAATAAAGTATGATGTAATTTAATGTTTTTCAAATATCGGACCGGATGGCGAAATTTTTATTTTATGGATAGTAAATATCTTTAAGATTAGATTTGCACACATTATTTTTCAAAAGGACCAATTTATAAGTAAAAGAAGACTTAAAGTTGTTATTTGCGGATTTGAATTTGTTAGTTCCTTATTTAATTAATTAAATAAGTTGTATAAAAATATTATTTATATACATATATGCATATAGTTACATGCATAAACATAGGAATAAATGTGGCACAAACGTTTCTTTAATGGTGAATAATTAAGACATTGAACCCCACCTACAAGGAAAGAAACAAAATAGCAATTAACCATTTTCAAGTCCCTTTAATTAGAATTGATGGCTGCCAAACGTTTCTGGTATAAAACAAAATTTGGGATTGATTTTCTTTTCATTTTCTTCATTAATTGGAATGAAACCTACAATATAATCCCAAAACACACTCACACGTTTTCATAGTTGGTAGAATAGTCTAGGCATTTAATTCTCATAATCGGTAGGCTAAGATGTTGCATTTTCCTCAAATTTTATTCACTCACACGTTTTCATAGTTTGTTAAATAGCCAAGGCGTTTAATTCTCATAATTGGTAGGCTAAAATGTTTTTTTAAACCTCAAATTATATTCATTCACATTTAAAATTTGTACACACATATTTATGGGCTTTAACTTCCAATAAATGCATGAGTTGAAAGAATTAAAGGCCACCTTTAATTTCCCAAAGTCGGAATGAGTATCAATGGTCCCGCACGTGAGTATCTTTTCCCTTTTACTAATTAAACATTTCTAATATATATGTGGAATTATAAAG
>CAIGRB010056956.1:81207-102424 GCA_903798255.1 Fraxinus quadrangulata
TTTTTTTTTTAAATAATTGAATGTCAATTTCACTCCATATATTAATTCCAAGACAAATGATAAATATCAATTAAATATTTCACCACTTATATTAATTCTAAATCAAATGATAAATATTAATTAAATTGGTAATAAGTGACTTGTTGATGAAAATTTAAAATTGTAAAGAAAAAATGATATAATTGAATGTCAGTTTCACTCCTTATATTAATTCCAATCCAAAATTATAAATATCAATTAAATATTTCACTCCTTATATTATATTAATTCTAACCCAAATGATAAATACTAATTAAATTGGCATTACAATTATGAGGGTATAGTGGGCATATAGTTAAATACGTAGGGGTAAATTTGGTAGTTAAAAGTTTTTCCATCAACCCCACTTTTAATATATTGTAGATACCTGCATACACATAGGAATAAAAGTGGCATAAACATTTCTTTAATGGTGAATAATTAAGACATTAAACCCCACCTATAAGGAAAGAAAAAAATAGCAATTAACCATTTTCAAGTTCCTTTAATTAGAATTGATGGCTACCAAACGTTTCATGTATAAAAAAAATTGGGATTTATTTTCTTTTCATTTCCTTCAAGTTATTTATATTCTTTCTAGTATGTGTGTGTGTGTTTCACTAATTGGAATGAAACCTACAATTTAATCCCAAAACACACATACACATGTTTTCATAGTTGGTAGAATAGTCAAGGCTTTTAATTCTCATAATTGGTAGGCTAAAATGTTGCATTTTCCTCAAATTTTATTCACTCGCACGTTCTCATAGTTGGTTGAATAGCCAAGGCATTTAATTCTCATAATTGGTAGGTAAAATGTTGCATTTTCCTCAAATTTTATTCACTCGCACGTTCTCATAGTTGGTTGAATAGCCAAGGCATTTAATTCTCATAATTGGTAGGTAAAATGTTGCATTAAACCTCAAATTATATTCATACACATTTAAGATTTGTACACACATTTATGGGCTTTAACTTCCAATAAATGCATGAGTTGAATGAATGAAAGGCCACCTTTAATTTTCCAAAATGGGAATGAGTATCAATGGTCATGCATGTGAGTATCTTTTCCCTTTTACTAATTAAACCTTTCTAATATATATGTGGAATTATGAAGAGACATGGTGATAAAAGACAAGAAAATAAACTTTCAAAAGAAAGAAAAAAGAGAAAAACATAATTTCTTTAAGCTTTGGGTGCTGTAAGGATACAACATTCATCATCGAACTTTGTCCATTCAAAAGTTTCAAACAAAGGTAAGTAGAGGTGCAAGTGGTTATTTTGCTTTTAAATTATGATTATTCGTTAAAAGTTTGAATGAATTGGTACCTCTAGGTACGGTGTTTTGACACTACTATAGTTTGAATGATTATTCTCCGGCTCTACGTGTTATGATAATTCTATAGAAATTGGATTTCGCCGAAAATCCTTCTACGTGCGACGGTATGAATCCGCAGTTTGAATTTTCTAATTTGATAACGAAATGCACCGATGATAACTATTGAGTTTCAAACTCATGGGTTAATTCCCTTCCTACATGTTGATTTGATTTGATTAGGGCGTGGATGATGGTAGAGGATGATGCTACATGTTATGGAGAAGTCGGTGACTTAATGTATTAATTCGATTATGAGATGTTTACATTTTTTTTATTTAAACATATTTCTATGAACTTCATATGTGGAACTATTCTAAGAATATTATTATGAATAAGTTGTGTTTAAAAATAGATATGTGTTGTACAAATTAACTTTCAAGTCACCGTATAAAAAAAAATGCTTGCAATTTAATGTTGTTGTTTGTTTAAAGTTTCAGTTATTGTTTTGACTTTAAAAATTTGTAACTCACTCGATACTTGGAATTTTTGGACAAAATTAGTGGGGTTTGATAGCATCATGGATTATCTACTAAATAAAGTTGAAATCACATCGATCCAACTTTTATAGAATTTTATATGCCATTTTAAGTAAGTTACACTGGGTTACCTTTCAAATTGAGTCACTGCAGGGTTTTGAAAAATATTTCAATACCTCATATGTTGCCAACAGAAGCTAATTTTTAGATATGACATATAATAAAGAGTTTCCTACTTTACTATAAAATTTCATGAAGTTTGAAGGTCAATAGTTATGCAGACGAATTTATTTTTGACAATTATCGTATGACATAGAAAGCAAAAACAAGAACATTTATTTTTCTTTTTTCTGCTTCGAATTTCACGTCAATAGTATGACTTTATTTTTAAGAAATTATTAGATGATTCCCTAATATGAAATGATATTAATTAGAATTAAATAATTTTTGAAACAAATTCTCAAATTAATTTTTTATGCTTTCCGCTAAAAGTATAGTTAATTATTGAGTTTACGGCTAAAGTACAGTTAACTTAGTGATGTTTCGATCTATGCAGGTCAGGGCGTTACAGAAGTTCCTATTAAGGAATGGAGTTTTGGCAGTCATTTAATAACTCATAGTCATGGTATACAACTATTACACATGAAAATATTTCATCAAAATAAATTCCTTATCTTTGTTTATAACATTTTGTTGCTAGTCTTGTTTTGTATGTATAGATGTTTTCATTCATGTAGACATTTTCTTATAAACTCATTTACAATTTATGGGCTCTATTCCATAAGGCAATCAATCAAGGTCTAAACCTTATTCATGTACATCGAGTTCATCTCAAATTTCATGGCCTCCTCCATCTCTTTGAGTCAACATTTGATTTTAATCTTTAATTAATAGGTTTATCGTCCTTGATTAGTACTGTTTGATTAATAATCATGAATTCGTACCTTCTACAAGGTCAAATTATCATACAAGATTTACAAGGAGTTAACATGTCCTTATGAGTCTCTAATTCATGATTAAGAGTATGTCCCTCAACAAGTGTGGGATCAAACTCTAGTTTATTTACTCGGTCAACTATATCTGTGGATTTTTGAATTCCTTCAAGATCTATTCTGTTCCCACTTTCATGTACTAAAATGAACTCTTTCTCTAGGAATATGGCATGTCTGGAGACGAACACTTTCTTTTCAATGTGATTATAGAATTGATATCCACTTGTCTTTTTTGAATATTCTACAAACATGCATTTATTGGATTTAGCCTCAAACTTATCCCATTTAGTGCGTTTCATATATACGTTACAGTACCAAACTTTAATATAAGACAAGTTGGGCTTTCTACATTTCCATAACTCGTATGAAATTTTGTCTACCGATTTAGATGTGACACGTTTTAGTACATATGAGATTAGTTGGACATTTCCATATCTCGTTTGGAGTTTTGTCAACCGATTTAGATGTGACACGTTTTAGTGTGTAGTACGCGACAATTAGTGCATGACCTTAAAACGATTTTAGGAGGTTTGCATGACTCATTATTAATCGTACTATATCTAATAGTGTACAATTCCTTTTTTTAGATACACAGTTTTGTTGTGAGTATGAATCAAAGTCCATTGTGAGAGAACCTCATTTTCTTTTAGATAATCTAAAAATCCTCTCCTTAAATATTATCCACCTCAATCTGATCTTAATGTAAGAATACACCTGCCTTTTTGATTCTCTACTTCTAGCTTGAATGCCTTGAACTTTTCAAGTGTTTCATGCTTGAATTTTATCAAGTATAAACATGATGAAATAAGAGAAACCTTATTTAGCAGTAATTGACATGGGCCCTACATACATCACTATGTATTAGAGCCAGTAATTGTGCAACTCTTTCCCCTTTTCAAGTAAATAGAATGTGGTCATTTTGCCTAACATTCATAATTCGCATTTGTCAAATGATTCAAAATCAATTGACTTGATCCTTCTTTATGTAATTCGAAAATGTGTTTCTAATTTATGTAACCCAAATTGCATTACCAGAGATGAGTAATATTTAGATTTTTATCACTTTTATGTCATTTAATTTCTATACTCTTTATTGAATACTCTTTATGTCATCAAAATATCTTATTAAGATGAAATGAACAACAATAGTCTTTAACATTAACAATTCAAATCTAAACATGAAATTGAATTAATGTTTATGGTAATGTTGAGAGAAAATGATATTTCTCTAATTCTAATACTAAGCATAAAAACTATGGCAAGAATCCTACAGGTAATGTAGAAACCCTTGCTAATTTTCAAAGTGCATGTCAATTTCTCACTTATGCGGTGATCTACTTTTATTTAATTTCTGCATATTTATAAATATGAGATCCATAGCCGGTATCTAAAGTCCAAGAAGTTAATAAAGTAGATATAAGCCTTGCAATTTTTTTTCTAATGACCTTTCCTTCCAAAATGATCTCAAGGGTCATTAGACTTGATAATGTCCTTATTTGCTTTGGATGCCTTAGTAATCTTAAATACTTTTCCAAATCATCGTTTAGACTTTCTCTTAATGCCGTTAGAGGAATAATGGCCAATACTTGCCCTCTACTAACTTTAATATTGGGTTTAATAGTTTTAAGTATGTTCAGCAACTTAGGAAGTGTGCATTCGAGTTTTTTCATATTGAAATTCATAATTAATTATAAATAACTCTCTAGCATAGATTTTAAAATCAACTCAATACTTAGTTCACAGCCCATGATTGAACCCAATTGAGACAACTTCTTAATATAGCCAATCATTTCCAATACATTAGTATTGACTTAAGATCTTTGTGTCATGTACCAGTATAATTGCTTGGAAGTATCATATCATTCCACACGTGATTATTCATTATTCAACTCCTTGAGATGACATATCAATGTGTTAGCATTTATACCCTTATATTGCTTTTGTAACTCAGATGACATGACTGCAAGCGTCACACATGTTGCAGTACTATGTCATTATTGTGTTTACTATAGCACCACCTTCTTTCTTAGTCGAGTCATTAGTAGATAACTCTGAAAAGGGTTACTCAAGGATATAACAAATTTTCTCTTGCCTGAAAATAATTTTCAAATTGTTGTGTCAATCAAGAAAATTTGATTTGGTTGTTAACATTCGGTATGCCTTTCAAATTCATATTATTACTCATAATTCAATAAATATAAATGACGAAAAAAAATATAGAAATGCATCAATAATTTAACATGATTTTTTATTAAATTAATTATTCTCCCACAATTTAACTCAAATATATGACCCCCTTACATAAATTAATATTAAGACTTTAAGTGTACTCAACAAGCCTTAATAAAACATTTGGATAGATAATATTATCAATTGTATCTCCATACAACTCCCAAATCTTTAAGCTGACAAATATTTATTTTCACACATCTTATGTGTTAGTTTAACATGCCTTTAAAATATCTCTTTGGGTCTACTCAACAACAGATAAATTTTAGTTAAGTCGAACCCATTTTAGTTAAGTCTACTCAACATTTGTACACCCAAATGTGTACACCTTCTACGTGTCAAAAATTTAGCAATTGATTAAAAAGATGTTGTTAAAATTAATGTATCAAAATTTGCCAAGCGACATAGGTGTAAACTAAGATGTAATCTATTATATACATATAGCATAACCCATATTAATGAAGGGTTTTTTCATGCAAAACTCTCATCACGATAATTATACGTATTTTATCATATATCTAGCATGCAAATAAATATATATAAAATAGTGTGGACTATTAGGAACTTTTACTATCTAGTCTTCCCGAGCTATAAGAAAAGTCATTGGTCAGTTTCTAAGGGATATTGCAATGACTTATAAATAATTGGACACGCAGGCTTATAATAATTACAACGGACTCAGATGTCCAAAATAGATAAGAGCTTGCAGACCCAAAATACAACAAGAATAGACTAACCATTCAATACATCTATATGGCCGATTTCATAATCATCAACTAATAAACATTCATCATATAAATGATTTCCTATATAATATCTAATATTATATGTAAATATATTTTAGGTTTCTAACAATTAAAGTAAACTAATTAAGATAAATTCATCGAAATAATTAAATAAATAATTAATATTATTAGCGGTCTTATTTAATTTAATTAAATTTTAATTATATAGCAAATTAGAGTCCAACTCCAATTCCACAATTATAGGGCGTGATTATTTAATTAAAATCAAACTCTAATTAAATATCAAATTAAAGTCAAACTCTAAATCTAAGATTTTAGGGCAAATTGAATTAACATTTTAAATTACGATAAAACTCCTAAATAAAACAAAAATCTAATTTTAACTATAATATAAAAATTCGTGAATTTTAATGAAATTTTAATTTTGGCCATAATTGAAAATATAGGTCAAACCTTTTGAAAGTCAAATTTAAATCCCTATTCAAAATTGCCATCAAAACCCTTTTAGAAAATTGCTTTTTGACCCTTATTTTAAATGAAAATTAAACCCTCCTACTTTTTCAAATTGCAAGCAGGCCCTCCATTTTAAAATTACAAACCTGAACCCTCAACTTATATTGCAAGCACAAGCTTGCAATTTCTTAAATTGTAACATAGGCCACCACCTCTAATCTCCCGAAAAATGAAAATCTAAAATTCTTCCAATTTCCTTTCTTAGCTTCCGACAGCCTAGCGACAGTTGGCGTTCTACTACAACTTTGTAGTTGTATGCCGCCGTTGTCAAATAGTGGCGGCTTCCACCAAGGGAAACAAGAGGTAGCCACGTTGCTATCGTACGTGTGCTTGTTGTGTGCATGTGGCAATTTTTTATTTCACTTGCCCTATCAGATCCCTTTTTCGACTAACAATTGATTTTCTTTTCAAAGACAGACTTTTGAAGATGAAAAATATTTTTCTTAGAAGTTAAAAATCCAAAAACAATAACAATCAACAATTGATTGTAGCAAGATTTAATGAACAATTTCTAACAAACGCAAAGTAGACCCTAATATCGCTATTGAAAATTTAAATTTACTTAATCATGCATAGCGAAAATAAAATAATCTCAATTTCCATCACGGATTTGCTTTGTATTTTGATAAAAAACTTTGATAAGATTAATACCCTTTCAAATTTTTGCAAACTCATTCACTAATTATGGAACACAAACATCACAATTTGTAATCCACGACTGTTCAATTGTCCAACCTCCAATTGAAATTCACACAGTGAACAAGAATGAGAGAATTATGATTTTTCTTTTCTTGTATTAGCAAGATAATAATTGTGTTGTATGATTTCTCAAACATTAATAACTTATTAATAGAAGTCCAAGTTGGCTTGGCCCGACACTTAAATTTAATCAGGCTCAATGTTTAATTAATTAGATTAATTAAACCTGGTCCATTAATTAATTAATCTAATTAATTAATTTGACCTGTTAATAAGTAATTAAATTAATTAATTGCCCAACACTTGTCAATTAATTAAATAGTATATTTCATTTTTCTAGTTTTCATTATGTGTGTGACCCATTAGATTCTTGATCACGATACTTAACAATATAAATAATTATTTTAACATAATCAAAATAAGATAAATGAAAACATCATTTAAATTTATCATTAATTCACTTGAATTAATTAATTCACATTCATTATTCCACATTGACATCTATTAATGTGTCAGGACGACACATGTGACGAAAAATGTCACATGGCATGACAAAATCAAATTTGTTCATTTATTGTAAAACTATAATCCGTTTGACAATATGATTCGATCAATTACAAGTTATGAGATGTGTCTATTTCGATTATCGATCATATCTTTTATCTCACTATTAAGTTAATATAAATCGAAAACTATTTTCAACTTATTAGTACACATTGACCAAGGATTTCGTTATTAACTTAAATTAATGAAATGTAGAACATAATCTCTTATTATCTAAAGTAACAAATTCTCTATTGATGATTTACATCTTTCAAATAATTCTCGACATACCCGAACAATGTTGGATTAGGGACTTTTGGCAGAGCAACATCAAATATCACCAAAGCATGATTGTTCCTATATAAGACAATATTATGACATCAGTTTAAATGACAAATTCCACTGCCGAATGTTAGAGATTAACTACTGACACTCAAATAGTTATCCATGTGAAATTTCTCTAGTGAGTCTCCAATAATTTTTTCTTTCGCAAAATATCCACATATTTATTTAAATGTCACAATTTTAACTTGTGAGATTAGTTATTCACTTCAAAAGTGAAAAGTGTTGCAAATGATGGTATAATCGTAATAACGGTATCCGTATCTCATTATTAATTATAATCATCGATGATTTAATATTCAGTCGTATGTAATTTATATTTTACAATCACAACTTATTGTAAGTAATAAATACTAAGACTTGAATCTGTGAACTCTATTATTTAATTTATTAGAATAGTAATCTAAATAAATAATAGATCTTTCCGTAAATAAAAGGCATCAATTATATATTAAATGTGTTTATATCCAAAAATTGATTGGACCTAAAGCATGATACTTACCGTTGGAATATTGATTCAAAACGTGCCAAAAAAATAAAAGGAATGTATAAGCTCTTAACGTAAATAATATAAAGGTCGAATTTTTATCTTTCCTTGCTGGAAAAGATGCCAACAATTGGTCATGAATTTTAGCGCAGTTTCCAAAGCATGGGCACGTAGCATACGATTTTATGGAATCAATTATCACCTTCAACAATCTGTCCTATAAATTGAAATGGTTTATTCTCTTTTTTGTACGTAGCTTAGGGGTTTCTTGAAATGAAAATTTGTAAGCCTAGCAGACTGTTTTTCATGTTCTCTTTGTTAGTTGTTCAAAGATTATAAATTGGTGGATCTTTAAATCTTAGGATATTATTTTTCTTACACTACTTGGAGGGTTTGATTGAGTAAAATCTTATGATTGTAACAATTTTTTATATAATAATCCGTAGAATTTTATCTATCATTTTTATATTTCTTCAATCTCATTATTTTTCTCTTAACAAGGATCCTGTCGGCAAATTGAAGAATTGGTCTCAATTTCCAATAGTGGTGTTAGAGCATCAAAGTCATTTAAAATGTTGGAGCACTTAGAAGATAGGTCAGGCAACGTAGCAAAATTTGATAAACGAATCAATTTTTATCATATGACAAAGCATTTTCAACTTCATTGTTACAGACAACCAACATTGGTACCGTAAATGGTGATCGAGTTCTCTTGGTAAAGTCTAAGATAGGCATTGTAGAGATGAATCCCAAGGAATGAAAAATGGTGAGAGAGATCTTGCTCAATCTTGTTTTAGGAGATACTTTGAGTGTTATTACGTCCATAAGAAGGGACGCATTAGAAGAAATTGTAAGGAATTGACAAAGCATCCTGAAGTAAAAAGAAATTAAGAGTATCAAGAGGTCTCAAATAATAAGAATGTGGTTGCATTTGAGAAGGAAAATTAAATTAAGGAACAAAGACGGTATTTTCTAGACGAAGTTGCATTTGAGAAGGAAACCTAATTTAATTAGGTAACTTGGTCGTAAGAATTAAATAGGAGAAAGTATTTATCTTGCAATTAGGAAAGAGAATTGGAGTTGGGAGAGTAAAACAGAAACTTACCAAATCTTAGGGGCTAGGCTATGAATTGAAGGCATTGCATTACGCAATTGGGTACATGGATAAGAAAAAGACACATACGGTATAGAGAGATTTACCACGTAGTTGTGTTTTTCCCAAAGTTCTAAAATGCGTAATGCGTGATGATATGTTTCGATCGAGTATTAAGCATTACAAGCATATGCGAAGCATATACGTAATTATGCGTTTTTCAATTTTTAATATTATTTTTAATATTATAAACTAATAAATAAATAAAATAATGCATTCTTTGAACTTTATACATATTTTATTGTACTTAGCTTTGAAGCATAAGTGTACTTATGTGAAGCATATACGTAATTGTGAGTTTTCCAATTTTTATTATTCTAAACTAATAAATATATTATGTAATGCATTCTTTGAACTTTATACATATTCTTCAAATTTTAAAGGTTGAATAAATATATATTGCTTAAAATTATAGACACTACAATTACTTGAACTTTATACTTATTCTTCAATTTTTTTAACAAAAACTATTGCTCAAATCATAAATACTATAATTATTTGATAATTTAATCTCCTCCTCTTCATCTAAGTCATTCCAAGTCATCCAATGAAAAATTATCTTCGTCTTGCTTTCTTATTACAATTCAAAAATTTATCTAACTTCTTGTGGATGATAAAATATTATTGGCGACATCCTCCTCAGCATCACAACTGTCAACAATTCAAGATTGTGCACTAATGCCATCACTTGCTAGTAAACTAGCATAAGACAGAAGAAGAATGAGACTCGGGTTCAGTGTAGATAATTTGTAATTCTACGAAAAATCTATTTTGATTTTGATTTTTTCTAAACGTCGAAATTTTATAGATTGCTATATATAATTTATGGGTTTGAGTGATTTGGGCTAATTTGATATTTGTTGAGCACAATTTGCTTTTTTTTTTAAGTTATAAATGAATTGGGCTTTGTCATACTAATTTTGACACAAATGCGTGTGCAATTTGGCGTTTAAGCGTGCATATGCGGTCAACTAAATGGGTTTGACCACATTATCATGCGCATACTCCATATGCGATGCGTTTCGAAATTGCATTTAGAATATATGGACATACACGAAGTATATGTGCATATTTTAAAACACTGATTTTTACATGAGAGAGTGTACTTTGAGAGAGACCGAGAAATTTATGAAAAACGGTACACAAATTGTACATGGGATGTCTAGTGTTCTAATTTGTGTAAGGAAAAGATACGAGTTAAGAAAGCATTATATTGCGAGGTTTTCTTAGTTAATAAAGTCTTCCTTTTTCTTCAGCGATCGTTGATGGTTCGCCCAACCACATTAATCGTGTTTTCTCTTTCGAACTCATTTTTGTGATTATTTCATTTTTGTTGTGTTCATTGCTTATTTGGTGGAATTTTTGAAACAAGGGGAATTAGAGATCGTGTATCAAACTCTACGACATTGCTTTGAAGGTGATGACAATTTCAAAGTTTGAGGTTGAGCGTTCTTCTGGGAAAAATAATTTCAATATTAGAAAAAAAATTGTGAAGAAGTCAAAACGTATCCTGAAACAAAAAGGAGTCAAGAGTCTTAAGAGGCTTCTGATGATATTAATGTGGATGATGATGAGATCAAGAGTTATAAAGATTTCTATAGTGTCAGAGATTATGAACCTCCAAGTTACTCTTGGATTTTGGATTCTGAATATGCTATGATGGCTAAGATAAGTCATGTGATGTGCATCATGCTATGATGGCTAATAATAAAAAACTTGAAATTAAATGTTTGAGTACTGTAAAATTAAACTGGTATGATGAATGTAAATTAATTAATTTTTTTTTTTAATTGAGGTTGGTAATTTGTAAAGGTTCATATGGAAGACAATTTAAACTATCATTTTGGAATCGCACTAAGGAGTCTTTTATTATGACGAAAGATTTTAAAGTGGTCAGCACAGGTTTGTGGGCTAATGTCAAGAAGAACGAAAATTGAAGTTTAAATGTCAAATTGTAAAGTCACATTCAACGAGTCATTGAGTGCGGTTCATGTTTATGATAATTGAATAAGGAATGGCAGCACCTACCAAATAAGGCTGTGAAGATGTATTGTGATTTGGAGAATTTGAGTCGAGATAGAGATGGTTGGAATTAACTGAAAAAATATAAATTTAAGGGACCAAGATGGTATTTTCTACAAGAAATTGTATTAGTGAAGGAAAACTTATTTATTTAGGTCACTTGGTTGTAAGAATTAACTAAGGAAAAGTATTTATGTTGCAATTAGGAAAATAAATTAAAGTTTAAGGGTAAAAAGGAAACTTACCAAATCATGGGGGCTAGAGAGAAAAAGAACACACACGGCAGGGAGAGATCTTTCCACATAATTTTGGTGTTTTTCGTACGTCTATCATTCTAGTTTGAGTAGTGCTACACTTACAGAGGTCTGCTTCACAAGCCCTCGCCAGGTAACACACATGTGGGGTGGGGGCCACATTTTTTTTAATATATTGGGATGGGGCTCTTTGCTACAGTGAGGGGCATGTAAGACTACTGTGAAATTAAGCCTAGTACGCATGGCTTAATTCTTCTAGTTTTGTGTAAAAAAAATTTGAGAGTAGTTTTATGAAACAAAATAGTAGAAAGAGAAACAAAAAATTTTATTGTCCAATTTTCTCAACTAATAAAATTTTCCTCTCTTATAGTCATCGATGATTGTCTAACTATGTTTAATGTGTTTCTCTCTTTATATCTCACTTTTGTAGTTTTCTCATTTTCAATGCATTCATAGTGTTCAGTGAAATTTTTTCCCAATATGATCCCGTGAACAAATCAAGAAATTGATCTCAATTTCCAACGCAACCATACATGCCAACAAATTATAGCTATATAAAAACCATTCTCTCTTTCCTATTTGGTCTAGTCTACAAATTCTCAACATAAAACACAATAAAAGTTATACAAGGTGTGCAAAGCTTATCCCATTCACATTTGAAATATTCTTGTTGTACCGGGGGAGAGGAAGGTGGGTCCCCCTATTGTGAGGAGTCGGTAGGGGGGTTGTCACCCCTCGGTACATATAGCAGGTCTCTTCACATTTACTTAGGTTTAGGGATGACAAAAAAATTCGTTGACTCGGACGGCTTCGGCCGAGTCTCATTTTGGGGCGTCGGCTCGAGATTGGGCCAGTCCGTGTGGTCCGGCCGGTGTTTTAGGAAAAAAAAAAAGTAAAAAAAAAAAAATTAAAGAAATTAATTTAAGCGCAGGCAGCTTTTGCAAGTAGCAATCACGAATTTTTTTTTAATATAATAAAAGAATCGAGTCGGTCCGGCTCGGCTCGTAAAAGCTTGAGCCGAAAGCTCGGGTCGAGCTTAAAATTTTTGACTCGGCTTGGCTCGAGCCCAAAAAAGCTTGAACCTGTTTTGTTCGAATCGAGCCCGAGTATTGAGTTTCGGTTCGTGGCTTGGCTCGACTCGTTGACATGGCTATCCAGTCTTAAAGAAAATGTAAAGTTGCTAAAATTATTTTTATTTCAAAGTTTGAATAACTTATTTTTATATAAACATATTCCTTCTTAGTAACTCTTACGTTACTTTAAAAATAACTATTACTCAATTCCAATCTTCACTAATAAAAAATTATTTAAAACTTACTTATTTACTTGTACGTAAATTTACCTGTAAAACATTTTAAGCAAGCCGACATGCTTGACTCTGTGGGACATACAAGAGTTGTGGCACAAGAAAAAATAAAACTAAAATGAGTAATCAACTTTAGAGGGTAGTTATGGTTCCTACAATATCATGCTCATGCAAATTGTACCTACTTAAATACCGGAGAAAATTGTTATATGTCATCGGCTAATTATACAAATTGTTATTACTTGAAATGGTACACATACTTGTCTGATTTTAAATTTTAAAATTGCATTAACAATAAAGCTGATTTTTAAACATGATCACACATCTTTGTCTAAAGTTTTCTATCGCAGTACAATAAATAATTTCTCGCGCGCGATTAAAGGTGTTGCGGAGAAAGTATTAAACGAGAAAAGGAAATTAGAATCTCTCTCTCTCTCTCTCTCTCCATGCATACTCTGTTGTTCACCTACCAATGTTATATTAGCCAGTTTCGACATATAAAAGGTAGACAGTTGCAAATAAAAGGAGACAAAACTTGTTGCTTTCTTCTTTAATCGAAAACTCCAAAATAAGTAACATATTATTTTTGTCAAATTTTTCTTATAAGAGATTCCTGGAATGATAAGAGTATCTGGGATTATGTATCAGTTAAACATTACTATCAACTGAAGTTTGTATGAATCTTTTCTTTTTCTATTCTGTTCTTCACTTCAGTTTCTTTCTATTTTTCCCTTCTTTTTTGCCAAGAAAGGTAGCATCAGGACCATATTAAAACAAGAAAAAGCAAGATTTTTTAAAGGTTTTCCCCTTATCTATGCTTTAATTTTATCGTTTGATTCTCTGCTAAAGATCTAGTTGTTTTAATCTTCCATTAGATCTAGCAAAGGAAATATATAGCGGAGCCCATGTTTGCTAGAACAAGGCTTAGTTTTATGTTGTCCTCAGCATGAAACTGTTTAGTTTCGATGCTAAATGGAAAGAAAGACTTGTAAGTGTAACGTAACATTTGCGACAACTCGCATGATGGAAGGTTTATTGAATAGTATCCAATTCTGGTGAGTCTAATAGAAACAAATGTTCAGCTCTGTGTGGACTTTTTCTCTTACTGCCCTGCATGACATTTACCGGTGGTACCTGTGGTTAGTCGAGAGGGTTCGCAACAAGAAGAAATAGGATCGTTATAAGATCAACCCCACATCCCTCACCCCCCCCCCCCCCCCCAACACGCACACACGCACACACACACTAATTAATAGACAGATTTCTTTTGGCAGGAAACATGCTGGTGGAAAATTTTATTGACAGGCTAAGACCACTGGTGGGGCTTAAAAGCTGGAATTACATTGTTGTCTGGAAATTAAGTGATGATCATAGGTAATTCATAAAAATTAACAGATTGGAACAATCAAGTCCTCAGAAAAAGAGAGAGATTAAGACATTTTGATTTCAGACTTTGGCTGTTTTATAGGTGTCTTGAGTGGATGGATTGCTGCTGTGCTGGAACTCAAAATTTCCAAAATGGTGGAGAAGAACATTTTTTCTCTGCTGTTTCTGATCTTCCATGCAGAGATTTCAGTTTTCAGCATCCAAGGATCCAATCTTGTGATTTATTGGAACAACTTCCTTCTTCCATAACACTCGAGTCAGAGTCAGGGTGAGATCTCAACCCTGATCTGTATATCCAGTCCAAAGCTTAACCTTTTAGACTAAGTGATTCAACACAATAAGAGAGCAGACAGAGGTCATTACACTAAATTCAATAAATAAATAAATGCATCCCATCTTTAACAGCTTAAAGTTGTAGACTCTATGATCAAGAGTTCATTTAACCATGATTTTATATTTGCAGAATTTATGCACAGACATTATTGTCAAATCAAGCTGGTTGGTTCAACTTCTTGCATAACTCAGATTCAGATGCTTCAGAAGCAAGTCTTGTTACTCCATTATAATTTCTCCAGGATTTAACGTTGATGTATAAATCAGTGCGCTCGTATATGAACTAATTTACTAAAGTGTTCCACAATCAATTTTGCAGGAAACTCTGGGGACTAGAGTTCTGATTCCACTGTCTCTGGGCTTAATTGAGTTGTTCGTTGCAAAACAAGTACTTAATCCTTCTTTTATCCATGATTCCATTCATTAAGTTTAACTTCACATCCCGATATTAACCATCTTCTAGTGCATGTTTGGTACACAACATAGAATTGGACTGGACACTACAAGAAAAAAGGATTTTATCTTATTTTTCTTAAAAAGGATTTTTTCTTATTTTTCTTCCTTAGGATCAGTACAAGGATGGGAGTCATCTGTTCATGATAATATGATTGTATCATTACTAAAAAGATGATTTTTTTTTTTTTGATAAAGTTATAAAATGTTCAGGTGCCTGAAGATCAACAAATCATAGATTTTATCAGAACTCAGTGCAGTAGTTTTTTGGAGCAACAAGTTATGAATAATTCTTGGCAACATATTAATAACACTGCAGAAACTAGAGACATGAATGTTTTCTTCGAAGGAACATATGAGTCGAACGGTTTTTTCACTTCAGTTGAGAAAGAATTAATCCACGAGATCGAGCCCACAG
Source organism: Fraxinus quadrangulata (assembly GCA_903798255.1). Taxonomy (NCBI): domain Eukaryota; kingdom Viridiplantae; phylum Streptophyta; class Magnoliopsida; order Lamiales; family Oleaceae; genus Fraxinus; species Fraxinus quadrangulata. The sequence continues at coordinate 96,956 of CAIGRB010056956.1, forward strand.
GAACTATAGAAGAACAAGTAAATGACGACCTTTCGATTCAGGTCAATAACCGATCAGAGAATTCTGATCCAAATGATGATGACGATGATGCCAAGTATAGAAGAAGAACAGGAAAGGGGCCTCAGTCAAAGAATCTTAAGGCTGAGAGGAGGAGAAGAAAGAAACTTAATGATAGGCTTTATGCCCTTAGAGCATTGGTGCCTAATATTTCTAAGGTAACCATCTAATTTCAGTCCTTGGCTAAGTTTCCTAAGATTATTCAAGGTTAATAGACTAATGATATTAATGATAAATATCATGGATTTAGTCCTAATCCCTAATATCGAGAGCAATAATAAGAAAGACCCTCAGTACGAGTTACGTGTACTTGTCGCTACAGATTTCTACTATGATTGAGAAGAAGAAGTTTACAAGTGCATAAATAAAAATCGGCTCCTTCATTTGAGAAGTGATCGGTATAATTAGACTCCGCACTATCTAACAATAAGTTGATATATGTGTGTGCAAAGTATAGTGCCCGAACCTAATCTTTAGGGAACAAATAATTCTGAGGGATTATTCGTCATCCTAGTACAATAAAAATGTGTATAATCTTGTCTAAATTTTATTACCAGCTAATTAGTTCATCAGAAATGAAATTCTGTTATATGTTTATTTAAGTAAATTATAGGATGCTATTTTTATAAATGACTTGTATTGTCTTGTAGTTGGATAGAGCTTCAATACTTGGAGATGCAATTGAATATGTGAAAGACTTGCAGAATGAAGTAAAAGATCTGCAAATCGAGCTTGAACAACACACAGACAACGAGGATACAAGTAAATCAGGAGTGAACAGTAATATTAAAAACGGCCAACAAGGTAACATACAACAGAGTGGAAAGAAACGAGGTCCTAATTGCGAACATAAAATTTTTCCGAATGGTTTTTACAAGGGTTCGTCTGGCTGTACTGGAATCAGTGTCTCCGAACAAAATCACGAGTCTGAAAATAGTATAGGAAAAGTGCAGCAAATGGAGGTATGACTACTAAAGTGCAAGTTCATCTCGAGTTTTTCCTTTTTGTATGCATGTTTGTGCACACGTGCATTTGTTAACAGAACGGATTTCTCATGATTCTAGCCTCGAGTGGAAGTCTTTCGATTAGATGGAAATGAGTTCTTTGTCAAGGTATTCTGCGAGCACAAGCAAGGCGGGTTTGCCAGGCTGATGGAGGCTTTGATTTCTCTAGGATTCGAAATGACCAACGTGAATGCAACTCGACATACATGTCTCGTTTCAAATATTTTTAAAGTAGAGGTAACTCTACACATCAATTTTCAACAAAAATCTCAATCTGAATGTGCATAAAAAACATCTTAACATTACAACCCCCAAGCAGCACCCACCCACACACACACACACACAGGTTATAGATTAGACCATAGTTTCAATTTCACAAGCACTAATGAATGAAATCAAAATAAAATTACCATTTCTGAAACACGTAGATTTATATGGTTCATCTCATTGTGATATCTGCGCTCACTTGTTGCTAAAAAAATTCAGTAAGATCGAGAAGGAGAAGTTAATATGGAAGTCTCACTCACCAAGAAAAAAATGACCCCATCAGTTCTTTATATGGTATAGGAAATTAGTCGATATATGGTCGACGAGATAAGGATGTTAGAATAATTAAGCTCCAAATTAATTTATTAATTTCAATATTTGATTTTCTTCCATATGGTGGACACAGAAAAGGGATAGTGAAATTGTCGAAGCTGACTATGTTAGAGAGTCCTTGCTTGAGCTAACACGAAATCCATCCGGGGAGTGGCCTGAGATAGCTATGGCGTCCGAGAATGGAAATGTCACAGATCACGACCACTGTCAACACCACTCCGTCCTGCATAGCCGACAAATGCACTCTCACTAATTCCAGCAGTCGGACCAGTAATTATAGTATTGGTGCGTGAATTTTATGAAGAAAAAATATATATGATCAAGAGGGTTTAGGCAATTCTACTCTTTAATCAGTTTGAAGTTTTCTTTGTTTAAAAAAGCAGATAAATTCTATCAAACTGATGTGGATTTATGAACAAAATAGATTAAGATATATTCAAATCCAAATAATGAGAAAGAGGAAATGATAAGTGTAGTTTTTAATACTTATTCGAGGCTCTAAATTATGATATTTTATTGTCTTTTGAACAATGTTGTTAAAACCGGCTCGGCTTGGTTGGTAAAATCGGGAACCGGACCCAAAACCTGGCAAAATCATGTCCGGTTAATTGATTATGACAAAACCACTCCAAATCCATTGAGCCGGCCGGTTCAACCGTGAGCCGGTGAATCGATCATGGTTTTAACCGGTTTTCCCTTTTTTTTTATATTATAAAATTTTAACTTCATGAATGAGCTTTATAAATTACAATTAAAAGATCCATGGGAATTATTGGATTCATGCTCATTTTATAAACACACTTCTCTCAAATGATTTCATAAACTTCAAATGTGGGATAGTGCCTTTTATTGATGCTCTTTCCTCCAATGGTTTCATAAACTACCAATGTGAGATAGTGGTATAACAAAAAAAAAAAAAAAGAAGTTTAATATTCACCTTCATTATTTCATTTATTTAATTTTCAAATTTAACTTAAATTGCATTTGATTATTAATATATTAATGATATATATCATTTTCTATAAGTTTAAACTATTTTAATATAACAAAGTAAACTATTTTAACATATTGATTTTAATTTCAATATCATTTTCTATAAGTTTAAACTATTTTAATTTAACAAATTAAACTATTTTAACATATTGATTTTTAATTTTTGAAGTATCGAGACTAATTGTAGAATAATAATTCTAATAAACAAAGATAGATTTACTTTGAATTATTAATATGAATTTTTTAAAAAAATTTATTGTTTTCATAATATTTTATAATTTTTAATGTATCTATTGCATCCGGTTCGATCCCGGTTGAATCTTTTGATCCTTGCCCTTTCACCTTTTCCGGGTCGGTTTTCAAAACATTTCTTTTGAGTATGCTATATTATATTTTGTAGGTAAAACTTTATGTTTAATGAAGAATTGAAGAAAATAATGCAAAATAGCGGAAAAATGAAAAAAATTCATTGTACGATGACTAAATTGGCATGTGCTGCACAAATAAATTTATTTTAAGGATTAATTTACATTGTATGAAAGTTTTTGGACTTGAAAAAAAGAATGAATTTAATTTGGTATTGGAATTTACTAGGCCTCAATTTGGGCTTCTAAAAATTGGACTAGACATTGGCTGCTGGGAATTAGGAGAGATACACACACGCAGAGGGCTGATATTGGTGGAAACAGCGGCAGCTTCTAGGGAGAAAATAAAGACAGCACTTTGTTATATATATACAAGAATCCGGCAGCTTGGGAAGGAAAAAAAAAAAATACAAAAACAAAAACAAAGGCAGCTTCTGGAAAAGAAAACTGCGGCTAAAATTTATTTATATACACACATAACAGAGGCTGCTAATTGGGAGAATTGGGCTGAGATATATATATATATATATACACACGCAACACACAGGTGACTGGAAGGGAGAAAACAGAGGCAACAATTTATTATTATTACATGCATAAGCTGGCAGCTAAGTGGAGAAACAGGAGCTGAAATCAATATATATACACATGCAAACAAACGAAACAAGACGGCACACATGAGAAGCTTCACGTTCTGTCAATTTTTGATGATGTCATTCCACTTTTACGTATTTAATTTTAACGTTATGAGTGGCTAAATACTTTTATTGTTATGATTGATGATGTAGCTTAACGTTTTTATTATATGTTTAATTTCAAGATTTTCATGCCACGTTAGTACTTGTTAATTAATTATTGTGTGTTTAATGCTTCAATTGTCTGCGCAACAATTGATTGATTTAGGGATAATACTAAGGCTGAGAGGTGATATATAATTCGAGCTTCTGCAATAATTAACATAAACATTATAAGAGATTGAGAGATAATTACGGGCTATGTGATCCATGCTGAATTTCTGTAGATAAATACGTTCATATGTGTGTAAATTTATATAGAGATATAGTAAGTTCGGCATGTAAATAGGATTAGTGTTGCTCGAGAGATATCACTAACTATATCAGGCTAATTTGATCGTTAGCACGTAAGAAAAAATGGTTGAATGAATTGGAATTAAATGCATGATAAACAACCTAAGTGAAATCGAAAATTCTAACTATCCAATCACGTAATCTTATCTACAGTTTTAATTTGAGTTTGTTATTTTATTTATTAGAACTTCGTTTAGAAAACACAATATGATTTAATCATTAGTTACCAGTTTAATTTAAATTGAANATTAACATAAACATTATAAGAGATTGAGAGATAATTACGGGCTATGTGATCCATGCTGAATTTCTGTAGATAAATACGTTCATATGTGTGTAAATTTATATAGAGATATAGTAAGTTCGGCATGTAAATAGGATTAGTGTTGCTCGAGAGATATCACTAACTATATCAGGCTAATTTGATCGTTAGCACGTAAGAAAAAATGGTTGAATGAATTGGAATTAAATGCATGATAAACAACCTAAGTGAAATCGAAAATTCTAACTATCCAATCACGTAATCTTATCTACAGTTTTAATTTGAGTTTGTTATTTTATTTATTAGAACTTCGTTTAGAAAACACAATATGATTTAATCATTAGTTACCAGTTTAATTTAAATTGAAATTAAGTTAGTTTAAAACTTTATAATAAATATTAGTATATGTGGGACGATATTCGGACTTGATAAATCAACTTTATTATTTGTCACGATTCGTACACTTGCGGAATCTCACAAACAAGTTTTTGGCATCGCTGTCGGGGACTAGTTTATTTGCTTTAAATTTTTAATTCATTCTAGTTTTGATTTTATTTTTTTTTTGTTTTCATTTATTGTTTGTTTTTATGTATTTTTGTTTTCATCTTCGTTGCAAGTGTCTTTGTATGCGAAGTTCGAGAGTTGGTAATCTAGTACCATTTAATCTAGAAATTGAACGCACTTTCAACCAGAGAATTAGACAATAACGAGAGAACATCATTGCAGAACAAAATAGAGAAATGTAACAGGCACAGGTTGAACAACTAGGCGAGATTGATGAAGATGATTTGCCACTTGGACAATTTATCATACTACTTGTTGCACCAAATCAATTAAGATCGTTTATCTTCCATTTGGGCAACCAAAATTTCAACAGAGGACATACATCATTTTATTGTTTAAGAATGGGGTATCATGTTATGGGAAACCTCATGAGGATCAATACAATCACATCTCACACATTTTGGACATCTACCAAAATTACAATTTCCATGGAGTATCTGATGAATAAATCAAATTGAGACTATTCCCACATACACTCAGAAACGGAGCAAGAAAATGGTTGGATGCCCTACTCGCTGGAAGCATTAGGACCTGGA
>CAIGRB010056965.1:0-33584 GCA_903798255.1 Fraxinus quadrangulata
AAATCTGATTTTTGAATTTAAATCTTGAAAAGTAGGGTTTCATGTAATTACCACTAGTTTCATTATCTGCTTATGGCTTGTTAATAGATCCGTATTATTTATCGACACACCTCCAGAAGTTATGTCATTCTTAGTTCGTGTTTGGTTTAGATTCTTTGAAACTTATTTTTCCTCAAATCAAAATCATTTTTAACCTCACATTCTCACAATAAAATAATTTTGCACGTGAATCCATAACTTTTTCTAACCACACATTCTCCAAAAAATATCAAATTTTTTCTCAAAATCTATTGCTAAAAAACCTACATCAAACATTTTTTTATTCATTTTTCATCTGATAGGCATGTAGTGGCTTTGGGTTACTGAACGATCAAGTTTCATGTTTGTTCTCTTTCAAGATATTGATATTTTGGGCACTCTTCAAGAATATTTATTTGGTATCATCTGATGTTGGTCAATTAATGGGCAAAATTCCACCTGAAAAAAATAAAGAGAGAGGAGAGCAACTGCTCGAGTTTCGACATTCCCAAATCATGAATCATTTATTCTAAATTCCTAAGCCTTGAAAATTAATTCAAATTCCTAAATGATTTGTTTCCTTCCCAAAGATGAATACACAATTTGTTATGTTTGTGCCAATTGCATGAATATGCAGAATATTTAAAACTAGTCTCTAGTACCTGGGCCTAGAGCTTTAGTGTGGTGATTGTAATTCATATGTGCTAACCAATTTGACTATGAATTGAGTTATCCACAACAAGGCATAACTTGATAGTTTGACAATTCTCTTTGGGAGTCTCAATCCCATCTTCAGACAATGGAAATGAACACCTGAAGCTCGAATGTGCTGATGGCAATGTTGTGTCTGTGCTGTCAGGGAGTTTAGGCAACATAAATGTATCGACTGGGTCTTTATACTCAAACATTTAGCTTACGTTCTGTCTGTTTTAGGTGGACATATGTCCACTTACCCTCTCACGACTTTCTATCGCATCATCCAAGATTCGAACTCAAGACATCGGGATTCAACATAAATCTCTCATTAGGCAGAAGTCTTGAGTTCAAATCCTGGAGGACGCGATCAAATGCCATGAGGGGGTGAGTGGGCACCAATTAGTACCAGAATTCAATTTAAGTCTCACATTAGGTAGATGTCTTGAGTTCGAATTCTAGGGGATGCGATAGAAAGTTGTGAGGGAGTAAGTGGGTATATGTAAAGCTCGAATGTGCTGATGGCAATGTTGTGTCTGTGCTGTCAGGGAGTTTAGGCAACATAAATGTATCGACTGGGTCTTTATACTCAAACATTTAGCTTACGTTCTGTCTGTTTTAGGTGGACATATGCCCACTTACCCTCTCACGACTTTCTATCGCATCATCCAAGATTCGAACTCAAGACATCGGGATTCAACATAAATCTCTCATTAGGCAGAAGTCTTGAGTTCAAATCTTGGAGGACGCGATCAAATGCCATGAGGGGGTGAGTGGGCACCAATTAGTACCAGAATTCAATTTAAGTCTCACATTAGGTAGATGTCTTGAGTTCGAATTCTAGGGGATGCGATAGAAAGTCGTGAGGGAGTAAGTGGGTATATGTTCACTAAAAGTGGACAATACGTAAGCTAACTGTTTGGGTATTGAGACTCGGGTCATTACAAAAATAACCCGGCCTCTATGCCCGAGTCATTATATCATACATACTGTCCGCTTTGGGTGGACAGATGCTCACTTACCCCTTCACGACTTTTTATCGCGTCTTTTAGGAATTGAACTCAAGACCGACCTCTGTCTAATGAGAGATTTAAGTTGAATTCCAGTGCAGAGTCGTTACAAAAAACACGCATTTTTTGTAACGACCCGGGTTGCCCTATTGGTACTAGAATTCAACTTAAGTTTTTCATTAGACAGAGGTCTTGAGTTCGAATTTTGGGGGACGCGATATAAAACTGTGAGGGGGTAAGTGGGCATATGCTCACCCAAAGCAGACGGTACATAAATTAACGGCTTGGGTATATAGACCCAAGTCGTTACACTTCCGGTGCAAAAATTGATACTACTTTAAAGTTGCACAATAGGTTAACGCATATGACGCATATGAGTGAAAAAAGATTTACATATCTTAAGTAAAAAGGAAGTTTTTGGTAAAGATGTTTTTTCCAAAGTTCCTTTCTGTGAGTATTGTACCTTAGACAAGCAACATAAAATTCATTTTAATACTAGAAAGTATAAAACTGCATCTATTTTAGAATATATATATATATATATATACATTCTGACTCATGGGGTCCTTTATCTACCATCACTCAAGGTGAAAATTGGTATTTCCTATTTTTCAAAAAAGGTATAGGTATTCCTTTTAAAAACAAAAATCGGATACTTTAGAAAAATTTTAAGTTTGAAAAACCTTGATTGAAAATCAGATAACAAAATAATTGAAGTTCTGATAATAGACAATGGTCTGGAATTTTACAATGCTGAATTTGATCAACTTTACAAAGTAAATGGAATTCTTAGACATAAAATTGTACCATATATCCCTCAACAAAATGGAGTAGCTAAAAATATGAATAGAATTATCTTAGATATGGTCAGATGTATGATGGTTAGTTCTGATATTCCTAAAGTTTTATGAGTGAAGCTATTATGACAGCTCTTTATATAATAAACAGGACCCCTTTTAGCTCCTTAGAAGGAAAAACATCTGGTAAGGTATGGTCGGGTAAGATAGTGCTCATCTAAAGACCTTTGGTTGTGCTGCCTATTCTCATCTAAGTATAGGAAAGCTTAAGCCTAGATCCCAGAAATGTATGTTTATGGGGTGCCTTGATGCGTGAAAGGGTAAATATTGTGTACTAGAGGTTTTAAGATGATTACTAACAGAATGTGACATTTAATGGGACTTAGATGCCATGTATTGATTAGAAACACTTGGATTGTGTTTCTGTGATAGAAGATTAAAGGAAGACCAAGTTGCACGTAGAGCTTGGATCTATCCCTGAACTCATTAATGAGGATCGGGTTGGAAATGTAGCAGGAAATGCTTTTGATTCTGATGAGAATCTTGAAGTCATTGTTCATGAGATAGAGGAAGAACGGGAAAATCTCTTAGATGATTTTAGATTAGCCAGAGATAGGAATAGGAAAGAGATAAGGGAACCTACTAGAATGAAACATTATATATCCTTAGTTGTCCTATCATATCAAGATTTAGCCTTTAAAGATCCTAAATCTTACGAAGAGGCTATGAGCTATCAGTTATCTAAGGATTGACAATATGTTATGGAAGAAGAAATGAGGTCTCTACTGAAGAATAATACCTGAATATTGGTTCCTAAACATGAAAATAAATCCTTAGTTGACAGTAAATGAATTTATGGTATTTAGGATTTAAAATAGCCACTTAAGTTTAAAGCTAGATTGATTGCAAAGGGTTTTACTAAAAAACCTAGTATCGACTATAATGAGATTTTCCCACATGTTAAATACACTACTATAAAAGTTATGCTTGCTTTAGTTGCACATTATGACATAAAAACTTTAATAGATGAATGCTAAAACTGCTTTCTTACATGGTGACTTAGGTGAACTATCTATGCGTCTCGACCATAGGGTTTTATTGATAGTAAGAAACCTAAGCATACTTGTTTGTTTAAAAAATCTTTATATGGTATAAAAGTTTCAATAATTTTATGTCATCTGTGGACTTTATGAGGAGTTTCTTTGATCATTGTCTTTATTTCAAAAATAATGAAAATAAATTTGTGATTGTTCATCTTTTTTTGTTTGTGGATGATATGTTGTTAATTGGGCAAAATATAAGTGATATTAATGACAATAAAAGATCTTTAAGTTCTAAATTTTGAAATGAAAGACTTAAGATCATGCTAAAAGAATTTGAAGTGTCGGCATTAAAAGAAAGAGATCTAAATAGTTTTTATTTCTTACACAATCTACTTATGTGGAAAATGTGTTATCTAAATTTGCTATACATGGATCTAATTTTGTAACTCTGTCACTTGTTATTCATTTCAAACTTTGTAAAGATCAGTGTCCGAATGATGAATCCAATATTAAATACATGCAAAAAAATCTTTATGCAATTGATGTTGGATCTGTTATGTACAATATGATATGTACCAAACCTAATGTAGCTCATGCCATTAGCACCTGCAGCAAGTTCATGGCCAATCGTGGCCTTGAACATAAAATGGTTATTAAGGTACTTAAAAGGGTCTCCTGACTTTGGTTTATATTTTAAATCCTACAAGGAAGGGGTTATTTTAAAGAGGTATGTAGATTTTGACTATACTTGTGATAGGGATAATAGAAAGTCAATCACTGCTTACATATTTACTTTATGTGGCACTTGTATAAGTTGAAAATCTAAAATGCAGTCTATTATTGCATTACCTACAACTGAAAAAGAATATGTGGCTGCTACTGAAGTCATAAAAGAATCTTCATGGCTTAAAGATTTGTTATGTGAGTTAAATGAACTACCCAATCTTGTGTCATTTATTTATGTAAAAATTCAATTTTTTTTATAAAAGAACTAAGCATATAGATGTTAGAATACACTTTATTAGAGATATAAATCAAAATGAATCATATACTTGAAAAAAATCATACTCAATTCAATCCTATTGACATAGGAACTAAGGTACTTCATCTTAACAAGATTATGTCTTGTTTACAAATGTTAAGAATTGATCTTGAGTAAACTTTGTGTTGCTATAGGTACATGACTTTTGGTGCTAGTGATCACAATGGAACTGATTATTAATTTTATGTTACTTAGTGGTCCATAATGTTTCGATCATTGGCATCAACGTAGAGATCTGTGGGATTATGATACCAATCTAGTCCATTTGGAGGATGTTGATAATTTGGGCTTGGCCCAATTTCACTGATGATCCATTGCCCGATAATTCAAATGAAGGAGCCCAATCCCAAACCCAATATATGGTTAAAATGAATTTTGGAGAATTGATTTTAGTTAGGGGTGAACACGGTTCGGTTTGGACGATTTGTGTTATATTTTCAACTCAAATCATTTCACGCGGTTTGGAAAACCAAACCATTTTTGCGGTTTGATTCGGTTTTAATCCGCAGTTTACGTATCGACGTTATAGTTATATGTTTAAAACAAGTTTAACATATATATTTAAACAAGAACTAATAATGTTAAATGTTAAATTACATTCATATTTGTCAAAAATTCGATATATAAACAAAAAGACGGAAAAATAGTATCAAGTTAGCATCTAGCAACAAACACTCCAGATTTTACAAGCAACAATATCAAAATAAGTACAAGAGTACTAACCTCTCATTTGATAAAAAATGTATCAATATCCCATGTTGTAACATGATTCAGCCTATGTATGTATACAAATATCAAAATATTTATTAGTCCTTATTAATGATATTAACAAGCAACTAAAAACCACTATGCATAAAATATCAAAATTGATAATAGGAAATAAATGTCACATTCCACAGCTTTATCAGAGTCATCCAATGCTTCTATCTCATTCAAATATTGACGAAGCACTATAGGTTCCTTGTTGCTATGCAACAAATTCTTCGTGCATATTAAGGCCTCAACCATTTTTCCACTCAATGAACTCCTAAAGGAGTCAAGAATTCGACTACTTGTGATAAATGTCGACTCTGAAGCGACCGTAGATATTTGAATTGTTAATATACCACTGGTAATTTTAGAGACAATTTTGTACTTGTGCACATTCAATTTCCACCAAACTAATACGTCAAACTTGAGATCGGTCAAATCTTCACAACGATCGGACAAATAATCAACCAAATCATGGAAAAGAAACAACACGATGATACAAGAAGAAAGCCATGGAATGAATTCTCCAATAGTAAAATTTATAATAAATTTTTGTACATCGTGATATTAGCATTTAGCATCATGAATAAATAAATCTCACAATCTATTTGGATTTTCAACAAAGCAAAGGTGAATTTATATCCTGTATTGCATTTTTTACTGGTGTATATTCATTTGCTGGAATATACATGAAGGAGGTCTTAAAACATGAAAATGTGTAATGCAAAGCACTATAGTCAACCTATTGATGTTGAATGTTTAGATTAACCAAAGCCTAACCATGTGAGTATTGTGCACTCAAGTGCAAACAATAAGAGAAAAATACCAAATAAATAATAAAAAATATGGTTGTTCAGCATTAAATTACAGCAATAAAAAATGATATCATTCTACATCTACTAAACTAGAGTACACGCACACACAAAACTAAATGATCAAGTCTATATTTTATTCACTATCCTTATCTCAATTAAAATATTAAATAATACCACTATTCATTCAAAATTAAGGGAAAATGAGAAAACTGAAAGAGAAATTCACTCCAAATTCTCTGCTCAAATCAATTCTAAGTCTTCTTTTACGTTTCTAGAGAGAAAAAATTAAGGGTTTTGATTTCGATTTTTAATCTCTCTTATATAAACAAATTATGAAAAATTGTTTCGATACACAAAGAAAAGGAATAGAGGCTCACATTCAGAGTCATAGTCAGTAGCGGTAAGCAGTGGTGGAGAAACAACGTCAACGGAAACAGGTCACAAGCGTCAAGTTAGCACTGCATAGTGTGCGTCGGCGCTGCAGGATAGAGGGAGGGAGCTAGGCTTGGTAACTTTGGTTTGCTTGTGTTTTTGCAAAGGCGTAATTGCATATATGGTTGGGAAATTCACGTTCAATTCATTTTGTAATTATGGGCCTAAACAAAAAAATTTTAACGAAGACCGAATTAAATACTAATGACAATGACTTACTGACTTGTTTGTTATGCATGGGTTAGGTTAATTAAATTTGTACCCTCCAAAAAAGTATACTTTAAATTCTAAAATCTATACTTTAATAGAATTTATATATGAGAATTTATAATTTAATAAAAATATTTTTTTAATTAAAAAAAGTGCAGTTCGATTTGATTTTTTGCGGTTTTTAAAATTTGAAACCTAAACCAAACCATTTGAAATCCATTTGAAATGGTTTGGTTTGGTTTGAGAGAAAAAAAACGCAGGTCCACGTGGACCGAAACCAACAACTTCGGTTTGGTTTGCGATTTTGCGATTTTTTTGTGCATCCTTAATTTTAGTTGCCCCATTAATGCCCAAGTCGTCAATTATTCTAAATCGTTGATCATCCATAGAGATCAATGGAGAGTGTGTGGAGTATAAATTGGCTTTTGTGTGTTGCCCTAATTTACTTTTCCCGTTTGATTTTTATGTGGCTTCTAGAATTCTCTCAAAGTCCTTTCCTTTCCTTCTTCTCCATGTAATCTCCAACTCTTGGTTGGCTGATTTCTTTTGTTTTTCTGAGTGATTTTGAGTCCTATTATTCTTGGGTAAGAAGCGTGTGTATGGTTCCATGTGATGTATTCTGATCCATAGAAGTTGCGTTGACTGACCATTGAGGTCTTTGGTTTGAGATTCCAAGTTTGTACAGCCTTGTACAATGTTACAAGTCCTATAATCCGTGATACTGAGATGACATTTGAGTTTTGAGTTGTAAATCTGATAATAAATATGTGTACTTTGTGGGGTTTTTTTTTAATTCTATTTCTTGTACTAATTTTATAAAAATTTTGTGTGCCGCGTAGAATTGGTCTTGTAATTGTATGGTTATATATAGAACGTCATTAGGTGATATTAAAGTAAATAAAGATGATACACCATATATCTGTCACTGGTTTTGTAAGGTTTAGTAATTATTTGGCCATAAAGTCTCTTCTCGTGTATTATTGGAAAAGAGGTTTGTTTTTAGAACTCGATGTTTAGTTCATATTTGGTACATATTCTTTGAAACTCTTTTTTTTTTCAAACTCATTTTCAAACCACACCTTCTCTCGATAAAATATGCATGAGAATTCATAATTTTTTTCGTACTTTTTAATTACACATTCTTTAAAAATATTACTTTTCGCAAAACTTATTCTCAAAAAATCTATATGAAATAGGCGTATAAATTGGTATTTTTATTTCATAACACCTTATATTTGTGCAAAGTGCAAGGGGATTTTATTTAAAAGGTTTTATCAAATCAAATATTTGTTTAAAAAGTCCATCCATAATTTTTAGTTAGAATGCCTAAATATATAAAAAAATAGAAAATACAATTTATAAAGGACTAAAATGTCCTTGTATACAAAGAAATTATTGTCATGAATTCCGTTTCATTTTTCATTTAACCCTAATTGAATTCTACTTCCATTTCTTTTACAGAAATCGGCTCACAGGTATGCAACCCCTTTTCATTTTCATTTCATCATTTTCTCTGCATAGCGAAACAAAAAGTTCTACATTTTCCTTATGAACACTCATTTGGTTGAAGTGAGTAATAAAGTCTTGCAACATTCTTGTTGAGCATTTAGAGAAGAAGAGATAGTATTATAAATTTTCAATATTTGGGTTCTTTTCTTTCTCCATTTTTTTGAATCATTTCTTCATGTTGTTGTATATATGTTTATGGTGTTCATTTGTCAACAATAATTTTGAATTCATTTTATCATTGGATTAGAGAATTGATATGGGTTACTTTTCCATAACCTTTTTCTCACTACCCTATTAATTGGAGTGAAATGTAAGTTGGTAAAGACATGTTTGGCTATTCTTTTCATTGTTCTGCTGTCAAATACACATTTGATTTTCTTCTATACATAACGACTTAAATATCATTTTCTACAATCTATATCGATATCAATACTATAAGATATTTGAAATTTGATGAAATTTTTATGTTGAATTACAATTATGGACACCGCGGATATGGTATGGATATCAATTTGTTATCCAATTGAATATAAGCAGCCAGTTGAAGGTCCATGAAAATGAAAATATGAAGGGAATGGTAAATGGAAAACATCTATTCTTGTTGCGAAAAAAAATTCTTATGTGAAATTGCATGATAAAGTCAAAGAGGTGTTGAATGTCAATACAAGGCTGTACAAAATAGAGATTTCAACTCTCGTCCCTATAATGTCTACAGCTCCAGCTGCTCCGACCATCATTGATTGTGACAATAATGTGAGGTGGTTTGTATCTGTCTGTAGAGAAACTTTTCTTTGTGTAATCTTTTTGAATGAATTTGTTGAAAATCAAGAAGAGTTTGGTGATGAATAACGTTTATTAATAATAGATGGTGGAGGACAAATTGCAAATATGAACAGCAAGAGGAACATGTTCGAATAGACAACGATGGTAACCAAGACAATGGTGATGAAATATTTGTAGATTGTAATGATTTTGACGTAAATGAAGATAGTCTCCAAAGAGTAGATGGTGAAGATAATTCTCCTCTACTAGACGACAATAATGTGGAGTTACACATAGATGAACTCGTTAGTCAGATTGTATCTGCAAGTGTAACTTCGCGCCGTTGTGGAACATCAATAAGAATTCTGGAAAATGAAGATATGCAAGTCAACCAGCTGGTTTCCATCAAAATATGATCTAATATCCAAATTGTAGTTATTGGTTGTGAAGTATCACTTTGAATATAAAGTTAAGAAGTCAAATGAGAGCACTTATATAATTATTTGTATTGATAAAAATTGCAAGCAGCGCTTGCAAGCAACCAAGATCGTAGAAAGTCATATTTTCGAAGTTCGAAAGTACAGTGGTCATCACACTTGCTCCATGAGCGTTCGTTGTAGAGACCATAGGCATGCTTCATATATGATTATTGGAAACCACATCATCCCTAAATATCAAGATGCCAATCGAGTTTACAGACCAAGGGATATCATTAAAGATATTCATCGGGAGTTCGACATAACCATAAGCTATACTAAAGCGTATATGGCTAAACATTTTGCATGCAGACTGGTCCATGAAAAATTCCGTGAGAGTTATGTGAAATTAGCAGCATATTGTCATGTTTTGGAGATGCAAAATCCTGGTATGCTGACATTCATTTATTCTACAAATGATCGGCGCTTCAAATACTTTTTTATGGCTTTGGGATCAAGTAAACATGGATTCATTAACTCAATGTGAATGGTAATTGCTGTAGATGGTACATTCTTGACATCGAGAATGAAAAATACTCTATTCGTAGCAACTTGTTAGGATGCAAATTTTCAAATATTTCCACTCGCATGGGAAGTAGCTAATCCAGAGAATGATGAATCCTGGACTTGGTTCTTTCAAAAGTTATGGTTAATAACAAGTGAAACAGACGAGCTTGTAATTATATCTGACCATGCAACATATATTAAAATGGAGTTAGAAATATTTTTCAGTTTGCTCATCATGGTAATTTCACATATCACCTGCAAAAGAACTTGAAGACAAATTTTCCATGGAGTGATCTTGCAACTTTATTTAGGGCAGCATCGGAGGCTTATACTGTAACATAATTTGAGTCCAACATGGCAGCTTTGTGCAATAAAAAGAAAGGCATCAAAGAGTACCTATTAGAAGAAGATTTTCATTATTGGCCTAGAGCACATTTTACTGGGAAACGTTACAATATCATGACTACGAATAATACGAAATCTCTAATAGCTTGTTGAAGAGTGCTCGAGAATTTCTCATAGTTGGTTTGATTGAATATATTCGAAAGACACTACAAATGTGGTTTTATGAAAGACATGTTGAAGCTGAAAAATGTGTGACTCACCTCACACCACCTTTAGAGAAAAAGATGTGCATGAAATATAATGAGTCAAATGGGTTGGAGGTTATTCAGGTATCTCTGAAAATTTATCAAGTTGGTGTAAATCAAGATGATTGTACATATACAATAACTTTCCTAACACATTCGATTCTCATGATTGTTCTCATTTTGGCAACAACTCTTGATTTCATAGTATTTTTAAAGAATTTATAGCCTCAAAATTCTCATAGAAGCAACACCACTTCAAATTTAGATAGGTGATCTCCTATTAAAAGTATTTTGCCATACTCCACTTGATTTTTTCAAGATATAAGAATCCTTAAAAGTATAATTTATCATAATATACTTCGTAGTATAGTACTTTATTATTGAAGGAATGGTAGAAGTGTTTGTGTGAATCATTCATAACTTAGTTGTCCCATTGAACTAATATCTAAGGATCTCAAGTCAACAAGGTTGATTTACCGATTGGTGATTCTAATCAATAAGCTTTAAGCACATTCCTCTCAAAAGATGGTATGCCTAGTCTCTTGGTAATCCTTTAGTAAGAAGATCTGTTATGTTGTCTTTTGATTTAGCATAGTCAATAAAGAGTACAACATGTGAAATCAAAAGTTTAATGGTATTATTTATGTGATATATATGACAAGATTTACCATTATACATACTATTTTGTGCCATTCCAATAGCCAAGTGACTTCACAATTTATACTAATATCAGGTACCAACTTATCCCAGCATTAAATGTCCTCATAAAAGTTACAAAGTCATTATGCTTCTTCTCCGACTTTATCTAAAACTATAAACTTGAATTCCATCATAGATAGAGCTTTATGAGTTTGCTTTAAATAAATTCAGGACATAGCTCCGCCTCTAATGGTAAAAACATAACCACTTGCAAACTTAAAACCATTTGTATCTAATATCCAATTTGCATCAGTATATCCGTCTAACACGGTCAAATATCTAGAATAGTGTAATCCATAATTTTCTGTGTGTTTTAAATATTTATAAACCCTTGTTAATCCTTTCCAATGATCATTTCCTATATTACTTGTAAATCTACTTAATCTGTTGACTACATATGCTATATCTAGATGCATGCAGTTTGTAATATACATTAAACTACCTAAAATGTGTAAATATTCCAATAGTGATATATGGGTTTACCAACATTCTTGGCTAAGTGCAGACTTAGGTCTACTTGTGTTTTAACTGGATTATCAACATACGCCTTAAATTTCTTAAATGCAGTCTCAACATAATGAGACTGAGATAGTGACATTCACTCTAGTGTCTTGGAGATCTTAATCCCTAAATATGACATCGGCTATACCCATATCTTTCATATCAAAATGTTTTGTCGATATATTCTTGGTTGTCATGATAATTGTAGAGTTATTGCACATAATTAGCATATCATTAATAGATAGACATACAATCATGTATTCATTTGGTGTGCTTTTAACATAGACACATTTGTTACTTTCATTAATTTAAAGCAATTTGACAACATGTTTTGTTAAAAAAAATTTTGCCATTACTTAAGCGCTTGCTTTAATGATTTAACAAGTTTACATACATGTTTCTCCTGTCGTGAAGTTGCAAACCCTTCAGGTGTTTGCATATATATATATATTTCTTCTTCCAATTCACCATTAAAAAGGTTGTCTTTACGTCCATTTGATATATTTCGAGATTATACAATGCAACAATTGCAATCAACACTCAAGTAGATGTAATTCTTGTAACCAGTGAATATGTATCGAAGAAGTCTAGGCCTTCCTTTTGTCTATTCCCTTTGGCTATTAACTAACCTTATATTTATCAATTGATCCATCGAATTTTAACTTCCTTTTGAAGATACACTTACGGCCTAAAGCTTGATATTCAGATGGGAGATCAACCAACCACCAAGTATGGTTTTGCATAATGTATGGTTTTGCATAATGAACTCAATTTCACTGTTGACAGTTTCTTCCCAAAATGGAGCTTCTGGAGTGGACATTGCCTTGATAAATGTCCTTGGTTCAATTTCTAGTAGATATGTTAGAAAATCTAGTCTAAATGTCTTAGATATTTTTGCCTTTTTGCTGTGCCTTGGATCATCATCATTTTTATAACTCCTATTTGTAGTATCATAAGTTTCTTTTTGTGAACTTACTTATTTTCCTGCACAAGGAAAGGTGTTTTCATTCCTTGATCCAATTATAGTACTTCAAGTACATCGAAAATTTCTGATTTATAAACCTGTAATTGATATGCACTACAATTATTTACATATCCAATAAATATACAATCAGTTATTTTTTGTCCAATCCTAACCTATTTAGGCTTAGGTATTTGTACATTGGCTAAACACCCCCACACCTCCAAATATTTGTATGAAGATTTTCGACATTTCCATAACTCATACAGGGTTTTAGCCTTATTCTTGTATGGTATCTTATTAAGAATACGTTTTGCTGAAAGGATAGCTTTTCCCACAAATTCTAGGATAAATCGGAACTTATTAACTTAGCATTCATCATTTTTTAAGAGTATGATTCTTGCGTTCAACAACACCATTTGATTGAGGTAAATATAGAATAGCAGTTTAATGTATAATGCCAGATTCAGAACAAAATTCGTCAAATGGTGCAACATATTCTTCGACTGGATCACTACGAATAATCTTTACTCATTTCCAAATTTGGTTTTCACCTTCATACTTATATTGTTTAAACACTTCCAAAACATCATCTTGGCCTTTTAACAGATAGACATAATATTATTTTGTACAATCATCAATAAAAATAATGAAATACTTTTTACCACCTTTAGTTTGCACAAATTTTAAGTCACAAATATTGTTGAGAATTAATTTTAAAAGTGTCATTTTTATTTTAACCGAATGAAACAATATTTTAGCTAATTAAGCCTCTACACATATCTCATATTTATTATTTGTATTGAAATGGATAGACAATAGTAAACTTAAATTCATTAACCTGCATATAGAATTAAAGTTTGCTTATCGTAATTTATGAAACCATAAATTAGATGACTCAAGAATATTAAAAGGAAAAGAGACTTTATTCTTAGAATTGTTTGGTACAATAGTGAGGACGTTCATCTTTAAAAATCCATTAAACAAGTAGCCCTTGCCTACATACGTATTGTTCTTTGTAAGTACAAACTTTTAGATATAATGACTAATTTGAAATTATTCTTACTAACTAAAGAACAAACACCAAGTTCTTGCGAATGACTACATATAAAGCACATTGTTGAGGATAAGTTCTTTGCCAGACATCAACTTCAACACCACTTTGTCTTGTCTTTCAACCTTTGAACTTGAAGAATTTTTCATGAATAGTTTTTCACCATTTGTTGGAGTATATAATGATGACATTGTTTTATCAGCACAGATGCGGTGAGTAGCACCAATGTTCATCCACCATTCCATGGGATTACCAACATTGTTACATTTTGAAACAACAGTCAACAAGTTGATATATGATATTCCATTAGATAATGCATCTGACTTAATGACATTTACTTGGGCTTGTTTATTAGGTTTTCGATATTCATTTAATCGATGTTACCCTTGAACTTCTTTGCACTCTTGTTATTCCATTGCTTTAAGGATTATCTAGAATGCTTCATTTTCTTGTTCTTTACACTAGTTTCCACCACATTAGCCTTTGTTAGTAGGATATGGCTTCCAATTCTTTTGTCCGATTTTCTCTTATCTTCTTCGACCCTCAACCAGATAATAAGTTTTTCAATATTCATCTCCTTTCATTTCTGTTTGAGATAATTCTTGAAATCTTTCTACATAGGATGAAGTTTTCAATAATTGCAACTACTTGAAAGGTTTCTCTTAGAGACATATTCTCAGGATGAATATAACGAATGAAGAAGAACCTACATTCTTGTACCTAACTGATCATCGTTTTAAAATCTACCATCTTGTAGACTAGAAATTTACCGACGATGAGCTTCTTTGTAATCTTCAATCTTGTAGTTTTTCTCCAAGGATTTTCATAATTCCTTAGCAGATTTCATGACAATATACACATTGTATAGTGTATTGTCCAATCCATTCATTATTTAATTCTTATATAGAAAATCATAAAATCTTTCATGCATTCAATGCAATCAATGATGCCCTATTATTTTTCCTTGCTTGCATAGTAGGAGCATCTTCAGTCAAAAATTTAACTAAGTTAAGAGTTGTAAGATAGAACAACACTTTCTATAGTCATATTTTGAAATCAACCTGGCTAATTTTTCCAATTTCTCTCATTGTGGATGGAGGTTGGATGAACGGAAGTTAGGAGAACCGTAACACGAGGAACTATTGAAGGAAAATCAGTTGCAGTATCAATAGTATTCATTTCTGTTACAAAAACAGAAGATAAATCAATTCTGAAATTAAAAAAATTCAAGAAGTAGAAATGTTAAACCGAAATCCTTATTTCAATTTAACCAAGAGAAACATAAATATAATAAAATAATATCAAAAAAATTCGTCTTAAGATGTTGGGAAATATTTTAGATATGATATTCTTTATTAAAAATAAATATGTTGACAATAAAACTTACCCAGAATATGACACAAAAGTGAAATGAACAACAGATAGAAAATGGAATGATGTTAAGATTGAGGTAAGAGTTGAACTCTTTGTCCTTAAAACAAATTTGCCCGGCATAGGTCCGATGGTAGAATAACAATCATCTCCTAAAATATAATGATCTCTTCTTGTAATGGAATCAATTCGAATCACAAGAAACAACGAACCGGAACCAGTTTTGTACTCCTTTATTACGAAAATGAAGAAAACTTTGATGCAAAATTTCTTGAAAATTATGATGTTTTTGGATGGTGTGAATTCTTTTTAATTTAAATAAAAAAATCCAAACATGGGGATCCAATTTATAAAGGTTGAGATGTCGTGGTCAGAGAGACAATCCAAAAATCAACCTATTTTTTAATAGGTACGTAAGTTCGCAGACAGGTGCTTGAGCACTTTAGGACGTCGCTCAAGTTCTTTTTTTAGTGAGCCACGTCGCCTAGCGTCAGACAACCGCTCGAGCAGTCCATTTAAAATTGATTTTTCTGAATTATTTTATTCCACGAGATCCATTTTATCAACCTTTCTTTATTTATTAATTTCTCATTTATTCAAAAATAGTTTTAGACATCCAAATATACCAAACTCGTCTACTCATGAAGTAGAATGTGTTGGACTAATATTCCACTAAAATCGAATAGTGGGACCCATATAAAAATTTGGTTAAAGATTGATCAAAATCGTTCTTTTCTAAACTTAATTACAACAATTTTAAAACTAGACTGTACATGTAGGCTTTAGTGAAAAAATTGGTAACTAGTTTGCTTACTATGAATGATACATAAATTACAAAAATGTCCATCAACCGGCCAGTCCAACCTACAAAATGATCAATCTTGTTTCTCTTTTTATGAAAAGAAAAATAAAATTTCCAAGAAAACACTTACACATCTTCTTAAACTCACGTGTTTACGTTTTTACTTCGTTGAAGGAGTGCCTGCGAAAAATCAAAAATTCTTTGCATCACTCGCATCTTTACTTGTATAGAATAAGATGAGTTTAAAGTTTAAACTCTAAGGGTCCGTTTGATTACAAGAATAGAATTGAGCGGAAAGAAAATGAATTCTAGGGAATTGACTTGTCTAGAACTTTTTTATTGGGAATTGTCAATTAATTGTGTTTAATTGATATAATTTTTCACCTGAAAAATATTGAAATTTTGATATTTTGGTGTTCGTTTTGCTTTATTTTCCATGAAATTGTCCATTAAAATAATAGTATTTGTTACAATTGGGGATTAGATTTCTTTCCATCGCCAAAAAAATAATAAAAAATTATTAAAAAAAAAAGTTGCCTAGAAAAGTTTTTCCCAACAAACCCATGGGAAAAGATTTTCCTCAAAAACCAAGAAAATGTGGAAAACCAAAAAAATGTGAAAAACTAATTCTATGAAAAATTTAGTCAATCAACCATGCAAAAATGTGGAAATTGATTTTAATTTCTATCTCCCATGGAAAAGAAAACCAAATCAAACAGGGCCTAAATTGCTTTGATAAAGATGTAGAGAGAATAGTTGAGTACGGAATGGTGTGAGGTTGTTTCTTAAAGACAAGGATATGGATATTGCTGAGAAGAATAACGAAACAATTTCAGTGAGAAATAAGGAGTGGGGAACTAACATAAAAAATTTAGGGGTTGTTCTTTTTGTATTTCAGTTTTGAGTTTTGTATTTTAAGTGTCCTTTTTTAGATTATTAAAAATGTGTTCTTTTTGGCATTTTGAAAAAAAAAAAATTTTGAAAACACCCAAAATGCGTTTTGAAAATTTTGGTTTGATTATGACTGAAAACACCAAAAATGACAAATTTGTCGTGTTGGTTTTTCTTTGTAAATTTTTAACTTGTTTTCAAAAACACGTTTTCGAAAATGGGAAAGAGAACGCGTTTTCACTGTTTTGAAAAATTGAAAACAGAAAACGACTTGAAAATAGTAAAAAGAACAGTTCCTTAAATTCTATAAAATAGTATTGTTTTAAGAAATTTTTTTTTTTTTTAAATCAGTGATGTGAAATTTTATTACTACTTTTATATTTGTTAGTGTATGTGTGAGTGTGTAATTAATTTATGGGAAAATTACATAGAAGCCTACATTTAAAGATTAATTTTCATAGAAAGGGGAGATTAGTTTTAAACTCATAAATCATGTGCTAATTAAGAATTAATAATTTAATTAATGTGTGTTTGAGCCACATTATTTTGGAGGAATGTATTTTGAAATAATAAATTGATGGAGAATGTGTGGTTGAAAAAGAATGAAATGTTATTAATATAATGAAAAATATTATTTTATTAGAGAATGTATAGTTAAAAATGAGTAGAAAAATGAGAATGAAAAAATATAATGTGACTCAAACATGGGCTAATATCGATTTATTGCAACAAACCAACCCCACCCCCAAATTTCAATCCACCCCGGCATTCCCAAATTTCATCTCTCTCTCTCTCTCTCTCTCCATGCCTCTTCACTCTGTATCATCTTTCTTCACCGACTATGGCAATTACACCACTGTGACGATGTGAGCACCACTACGTCGATCTGTGACACTGTGACGCCACCCTCTCTCTTCATTGCTACTTCGACATCGATCTAAAACGATGTAAACGTGCAGCTACAGCACGGCGTGAGCACATCACTAGGCGGTTGTTGGTTATTGTTTGTGCACGGTGATGACAGTGTTTCTGTAGGTGGAGATGGCGGTTGTCGTGTGGTGATTGGCCCTTTCTCAGTGTGGCTAATGCCTATTTGTGTCTGCACTAGGGCTCGAAAATTTGTTATGTGGCCATTTGGAATCGCAGGTCTAGTGATTCGAGCTGCACAAATTTTATTTTCACAACCTTGAATTGCTTGAATAGCCCATTTTGATTATATTTTTTAATCTAGAACGATGGAATTTGATTTGTTTTCGAAGAATAATTTTACAAGCATACTTTCACTTGCCTGTGTTTTCCTTGATTAGTTATTGGATTTATGTTTGAACTTCTATATTTATTGTTTATAGTGGTGGTGGCTGTAAACAGGCAGAGACTGCCATGGTTTGTTGAAGGTGTTGATGGAAGTTATGGTGGTGGTGGTGGTGGTGGTGGTGATTGTTGTCGTGGATTTGGGTTGAAAGTGGTAAAGGTGGTAGATTGTGATGCTGGTTTGCGGTATGTACATATTTATTTCTAGAGACCCTTTGTGATCGTTTATTGTGATTGATAATGACCAATTCTGTGTTTGACCGATTATGACTTGATCACATACCATCACAGCTAAGATTGACTTGATCACATACAATCACACTAAAGACATCTTTGATCACAATTAGTCATGAATATATAGGTTAGTGAGTTGATTACATACATTTACAAATTAGACAATCACGCTGAAGACAAATTTGGTCAGTTAGTCACATATAACACAAGTTTGATCACAAATAATAAATCTGGTCATAGAAAACAGTTTCAAATCGATCACCGACAATGTACTACTATTATCACCACATAGTACCCAAAATGTTGCTACCACCACCACACAAATGAAGAAGGATGGCAGGATTGTGTGGAGAAGCGTGGGGCTAGTTTATATAATATGGTGATGTTTGCATTCAATGGAGCCAACATGTTCACGTATATAAGGTGGAAAGATGAGATATTGGATTCCCGTTAGGCTAAAATGTGAGAAAGTGCTTGGTAATCCCCACCACTATGTGTGTAAGTATGAAAGTAGTTTTCAATGAGATTGCTAATTTTTTCAAAAACATTAAACAATTCATATTTCAACTTTAGAGGATATAACCAAGTACACTTTGTGAAATAATCAATAAAAATAATATAATATCGAAAATTTCCATATGAGATCATTGGGACAGGACCTCAAACATCCAAATAAATAACTTGAAGTAGTTTATTACAAGTAATATATGAATTTTCCGTATAAGGTCACCGGCACCTTAAACATCAGAATAAATAACTTAAAGTGGTATATTATAAGTACTATCCCTGTTCCATAAAAATAGGCTTGATTTTCCTTTTTATTTATCTCAAATTATAGGTCACTTCTTGTGTTAAGAATATAACTAATGTCTTAATTTTCTAATATACTCCTATTTAATGTGCATTGTTATCTATTAATATGAGCTAATGATTCATGTAGAAGTATATTAAAAAATGAAAGTAAAATTTATAGTTACAACGTATTTTAATTAAGTTTTCTTAATCTATGTGAAAATAGAAACAAGCTTATCTTTACGAGACGGAGGGAGTAATAAATGAAATTCTAAAAGATATTTTATAACTTTTGTTACAAAGACAAGAATCACAAACTTTATTCGTAGAGGAATATGATGAAGAAATTTTATTGCTAGAATCTTCGTTTTGAATTGGAGAAGGGTGACCAAGAAGTTGATGGCATAGTTGAGAAGAGAAAGCAATTGAGATGGAAAGAGTAAGGATGGACGGCTTCAAAGGTGGGGCTGAGGATGACCGCTCATACAAGTTGTACCTGATCCTGCTTTCGCTAAGGATGTCCCCATATTCAAATCTTTCACAAGAAAATAGTTAGGGATTTATTTTGTTTGCAAAATTGGGAAACATATATTAGGTTCTTTTTTATTATAGGTGTATAGAAAACAGTATATAATGTAAAAGAGGCAACAAGGGAATCAATTGAAGAATAATCAACATGGGAGATGGAGATACCCATT
Source organism: Fraxinus quadrangulata (assembly GCA_903798255.1). Taxonomy (NCBI): domain Eukaryota; kingdom Viridiplantae; phylum Streptophyta; class Magnoliopsida; order Lamiales; family Oleaceae; genus Fraxinus; species Fraxinus quadrangulata. The sequence continues at coordinate 19,969 of CAIGRB010056965.1, forward strand.
ACCACTACGACATTACCATTACCAACTACAACATCCGTATTTCCTGTTGAAATTATATGAAACTTTAAATCTTCAAAACATGAAAATCTTATTACTTTATTGCCCAGATCATCCTATCAAATCATCAAGAAAATTAATAATGCGGAACATACATTCATTCTTTGGTAATAATTTCTTATTACTGGATCTTGATTCCGGATTATTGGCTCTTTTAGTTCTTGAATTCTTGATCTTGATCTTGACTTTTTGCTCCATAATCTTGATTGTCTAGTTCTTTGATTTAATTTTTCAAATCCTTTTTCTTGATTCTTGTTTGTAATTCTTGATTTTTTTAATCATTGTTCTTGATTGTAAGTTTTGGATTTTCCTCTTCAATATAATTTCTCTTGTATTCTTGTATTGATGGGATAACGCAAAAAATGAAAAGTTGCATATGAATTCAGTATTATAACCTTATTAGTTTCCATATGTATTTAGTTCATCGTCAAATATAACCCTAATCGATCCAGTCTCTATGCATATAATCCGGCCCACACTTTATTTAGATGTCCTAAATCCAACAATTCAATTTTTTATTAGATCATTTTAATTGGGCTCAACTTTAAGATAGTCTTATACACAATTAATTATATATGTAGGCATACATGACAAATTAATAAACCCAACAATCTCTCATTTAGGTCACATATGTTACCTGATAAATGTGTATAATCATATGACGTCAAAACTTTTGCTATCAAAATCAAAAGCATCTTCGAACAATTTCGCTCATTGATTATATCAATATAGGATCAAATTAGTCTTTGTTACAAATATCATAACTAAATCCATCAATAGTCACATATATCAATACAATCAAATGACATACATCAAATGTGGATGTGTAGCATGAAAATTACATGTAATGTGATCCAAACATGTCTATTTCTAATTGGTTCTACATTATTCTTTAATGAGATCAACCATAAACTTTAATCAGTGTGTAACAGAACTGAATATTTTATTTCTGAAATAAACCAAATTTCCATGGATAAAAATATGTGTCTAAAACAGACAACACGCTCACTAAATTGGCATATCATCAAAAGATACAACACTCATGTGAATATTATGCTCATGAAGAGCTTGTATGGTAGCCATTTATTAAATAGATCCATGATGATAGAGTTTGTCCTAATATGTTTTATAAAAACATAACCACTCCGAATTCTTTCATTGACAACTAGAAACTTAATGTCTATAAATTTTGACATCATCAAGCTCTTGTTGGAATACAAGACTGTTATTGTCACAAAATAACTAAAGTGATCTTTCAAATCCATCCAAAATATGCAGCCTAGTGACAATATTTTACAATCATATTCCATTATCAGAATCAGAATATCCAATTGATCTGATTTTCCTGAATGTAATCATGTAATTCTTAGTTCTCTATAGATACCGAATAACCTAATAGCTCATTTCAAATTTTCATCCCAGAGTTACTTAAATATCTACCCAACATTCCAACAATGAATGCTATATCTAGATATATGCAAACCTAAGTATATATTAAATTCCCAACTGCTGAAGCACGAGGAATTTTTTTGTATTTTCCTTTATTTAAATTTATCCTTGGAACATTAATTGAGACTAAACTTGTCTCCCTTAACAATAAGGGTATCACCTGATTTATATACCTGTATCACAAATCTCTTAAGAACCTTATCTATACAACTATTTTGTGATAATCCAAAAATACACCGAGAACAATCTTTGTGTATCTATATCCTTAATATAAAAGAGTCGTCACCAAGATTTTTCATTTCAAAATTTCATGATAGAAATCTCTTGGATTCGTATAATAAGGTTATATCATTACAGGCAAATAGTATGTCTTCGACATACAATGCTGAAAAATATGCTTAATCCCAACTTGTAATATATACAATCATCAATTGAATTCATATCAAAACCAAATAAGATAATTATTTTATAAAATTTGTGATACCATTACGAGAAACCGGCTTAAGCCCATAGATGAATTTCTTTATTTTGTAAACCATCTGAGGTAGTTTAAGATCAAAATATGTCACAAATGTCATAATAGTCCTAAAAGAGTCTTTCATATAAATCGAAGAAAAAATCTCTTTAATGTCAATGCCTTCATTTTGAGTATATATATCGGGATATGAGTTGGTTTTGTAGGGAATTTTTTGCTCAAAGAAGCCAATATGTCTAGATACAAAGAGACGATTTGAGTGAGGATCAAAACAAAGAAAGGAATGATAAGGATGGGAAAAAATCAAGATATGGTCAAGAGCTAGGTTTGAGTTTATGAGAGTTATATAGACGAAGTCAAGTGTAACAAATATAACCAAAAAATGAAAGGAAAGTCTTTTAGGGTTTATGGTCAAAAAATTTGTGATAAGGTGTATCGTGGTTGAGAAAAAGTGTAGGCATCCGATTAATGAGAAAATGCACTTTTGAAAGCATGGAACCAAAAATGCAGTATGGCAACATTGTGGAGAAGTGTAAGGCTAGTTTATACAGTATGGCGATGTTTGCATTCAGCGGAGCGAACATGTTGAGGTGTATAAGGTGGAAAGATGAGATGTTTGATTCCCGTTGGGCTAAAAGGTGAGAAAGTGCTCGGTAATCCCCATCACTATATGCGTAAGAATGAAAGTAGTTTTCAATAAGATTGCTAAATTTTTCAAAAACCTTGAACACTTCAGATTTCAACTTTAGAGGATATGACCAGGTACACTTTGTGAAATAATCAATAAAAATGATATATCGAAAATTTCCATTCGAGATCTTTGGAACAGGACCCCAAACATCCAAATAAATAAGTTGAAGTAGTTTATTACAAGTAATATATGAATTTTCCATATGAGGTCATTGTGGGGGAAGACCCTAAACATCTGAATAAATAACTTAAAGTGATCTATTACAAATAACACCCCCATCCCATAAAGATAAGCTTGATTTCCTTTTTTTATTTATCTCAAATTATAGGTCACTTCTCGTGTTAAGAATATAACTAATGTCTTAATTTTTAATATACCCCTATTTAATGTGCCTTGTTATCTATAAATATGAGCTAATGATTCATGTAGAAGTACATTAAAAATGTAAGTAAAATTTATATTTACAACGTATTTTAATTAAGTTTTCTTAATCTATGTGAAAATAGAAACAAACTTATTTTTACGAGACGGAGGGAGTAATAAATTAAATTCTAAAAGATAGTTTATAACTTTTGTTACGAAGACAAGAATCACAAACTTTATTCGTAGAGGAATCTGAAGAAGAAATTTTATTGCTAGAATCTTCTTTTGGAATTGGAAAAGGGTGACCAAGAAGTTGGTGGCATAGTTGAGAAGAGAAAGCAATTGAGGTGGAAGGAGTAAGGATGGACAGCTTCATAGGTGGGGTTGAAGATGACCACTCATACAAATTGTACCTCATCCAACTTTCGCTAAGGATGCCCCCATATTCAAATATTTCACAAAAAAAATAATTAGGGAAAAATCAATTGTAGTATTATTTTGTTTGCAAAATTGGGAAACAGATATTAGGTTCTTTTTTTTATTATAGGTGCATAGAAAACATTATAATTAGTAAAAGAGGTAACAAGGGAATCAATTGAAGAATAAACAACATGAGAGATGGAGATACCCATTACCATTACCAACTACAACATCCGCATTTCCAACATAATCGGAGTGCATATAGAGATTCTAGAGATCAAAAGTAATATGATGTATAGCACCCGAATCAAGGACCCAATTTTTCTTGGAATGACTTAACTCCCTTGTGTCAAGATTTGCTTGAGGCCAAGAAAAATAAGAGGAAGATTGTCCACGAGAACGACAAGTCTTTGCAATATGTCCCGATTTATCACATGTTTGGCTAACTATGTAAGGTTGGCCTTGGTTCCTCTAATAAAGATTTGGATTCCATAAAGGTGAGTGTGATTAGAAATTCGAAAAACTCATACCTCATCCATAAGAAGGCTATTGCCAATTGGTTTGTATATGGTTAGGCTGAGAGTTTTGTCCACCAGAATTGTTATACGAGCCATGAATGTTATTGTTGTAGCCACCACGATGACCTCCTCAACCACCACTTCATTTTTTATTTAGTTGTACAGTGACTTGTACTTCTTCTCCCTTTGCCTCACTAGGGCTGCGAATTAATTCTTCACCAAGCAATTTATCATAGAGGTCTTCAAAGGTGATAGGTGTATCACCTGCACAAACCAATTCCATCAATTCTTTAAATTCATCTACTAATCCATTCAAAGTATAGGATATGATTTGAGCGTCATTCAGAAGGGGTGCCCAATGAGTGCTAGATTAGGCTTTTCACCCTACTCCTATATGCAGCCACTATATTTCCTTCCTTCTGTTTGACATAAGAAAGGACATAATAGAAATCATCTAAATATTGGAAAGGTTAGCAAAACTCACTTCAAATTTGTTCTAGGCATCAGGAGAGGTGGTACAAGTGTTTATTCGTCGGCCTGATTGAGCTATTAACATTAGCCTGAATTCCAAGGGGCACAAGACGATACTGATGAGTCCAGTTAAGATATCGAAGGTCGATTTGCTACGGGCAAGGATAAGTTCCATCAACAAAACCAAGGAGTTCAAAAACAAAGAGATAGATTGGTCACTTGACCTCCATGATGAATAGTTTCCGTCATACTTTGCAATCTTGAATGGAATTTGAGAAGAGGCATTAAGAGATATCATGTTTCCATTAGCAGGAAAAATATTATATTGAGCCATAGTGTGTGTGCGTGTTGAGATAATCGTCGACTCTAAAACTGCTTCCGTCGTTGTCGGGGACAAGAGCCTGGGACAGAGAGTGCTCTCATTTGCATAGAGATTTAATGAATATCGCATTGTATTTTTAACAAGGAGCCCACTATCTAGGTTATATAACTGTATGAGGAGAGAATTATAATAAGGTTACAATCCAGCATCCGATAAGTCCCGGCAGCCGCATGTCCTAAATCCGTCAAAAACAAAAAATTTTGTAGTTTTTAGGTTATATAACTGATAATTCATTTTATTTTCAAACATTTCTTAAAAGTTTGACCATTATGACACTTGTTGAATTTTGACACTATATTTACCAGAATAATATATGTTATATTTTAGCGATTTTAATACAATTGTAAAAATTCGAATCCGTGTTCTTCCTTTGAATTATACAAAACTTGGCTATAATATCCTTTGGTGAATATTATTAATTTGTACAATAGAATTATATATGTTAAATTTGAACAAAATAATTGTTATATTTAAATTTTAGATCTTGTTTGATTTCCCTTTTTTTTTTCAAAATATATTTTTCTTTCTTCTTTTCAGCCACATATTTTTTAATAAAATAATATTACATTCAAGTTCAAAAAGTTTCCTTATTTTTAACCACACATTCTTCATCAAATCACTATCAATGGCGGTTGTGAATAAGCCGCGAATGACTCAAACGTACATGTAGCCCTTTGTTATATATAGTTGGACACCATATTATAGTATTTGGTTGGACAGCTCTGAAGGAACCCATGATAATCAACCTTACACCTGATAATGAAACTCTCAACTAAATAAGGGGGTAGCTACGGCCATGGAAATCATAGTAATGCTATATGAACTCAATAAGAAAAGTCAATTTATTTTGGGGAATTTACAAAAGTGGCCAATTTCATGCTTGTCAATTAAAAAGTGTCTAATTTTGATAACTCTTGCAAAAATAGCCAAATTTGGTACCAAATTATCTATTATACCCTCGATGAAAAATGAAGCATTTTTTTTTCAATTTATCACTTATTTCTAGAAGAACAAGTAGTTTTCATGAGAAACTACATTAATACTAGCTAATACCTAATAGATTCATTGGCTTTTATTATCCATTAGGTATTGATCAAAAATTTTGGAAAAAAATGAAGAAAATGAAATAGAAAAGTCATTAACACTAAAAAATAATTATATGCTTCCATTTCATTAGGAAATCATGTAATTTCATTTCAAAAATTTTAATCTTATCTAAATTTGCAGTTAATTAAGCTTTTCATAATTCTCGGTAGAAGGTAATTTTCTTTGAAATCTTATTTTTGTTGATAAGTTGTATTTAATAATTGTTATTCTTGACATTTCATAACGTTTTCGACATTTTAAAAGCTGTTATCGATATTGGATTCATATTTATCTTGACATTCAACACTTTATTTGTTTAAAACGAGATTTCGTTATGAACATGAGAGTTCTCTACAATTCATAATATTCTTGACATTTTAAGTGTACTTTTTCAAAATTTCATAAATTTTTGTTTACCCACTTAATACATGATTGACATGGTACTTTTTAAAATGAGTAGTATATATGTGGCAAGTTATTATTAATCGATATAATTTTTAATTATATAAATAATTTTGTTTTCATTGTGGAATTTAAAATTGTTAATGATGGCATTTTGGTCTATATTATAGTAAGAAATGTTGGATATTTTTGTAAATGACTAAGTAAAAGTGAAAATTTTTTGCAATTTCCTCATTTATTTTTTACTTCATCTTCTTCCTTTTCCCCCCTAAATAATTGGTCAATACCCGGTAGATCATGCAATCAAATGAACCCATTAAGTAATAACTACCATTATTGCAGTTTCTCATGAAAGCTACTTGTTAGCCTTGAAATTCGTGAGAACTCTTCTTTTTTTTTTTTCATCAAGGGTAAAATTGATATTTCGGTAGCAAATTTGGCCACTTTTACCATAATTATTAAAATTAGACACTTCAATTGACAAGCATGAAATTTGACATTTTTGTAAATTCCCCTTCCTTGATGCGGACGATGACATTGATATATAGATAACCTAATTGGATTCGCAAGCCACCCCAATCACAAAATTGGAATGTTTCATGTTTATTCGAAAAAGAAGATAAAAGTGCTACAATTGGACACGGGCCTATATCGGGAAATAAATGAGCAAATAAAGGAACTTTTAATAATAAACGTACAAGTTTTTGCATGAAAACACGACTATTTGATTGGAAACGACCCAAAAGTTGCATGTAATGCTTTGAAGGATGACACCAAGTTTTGAATCCAAAGGCAGAAACAAAGACCCCTCAACCCCGATAAGTACAAGGCCTAAACGAGGAGGTACGTATCTTAACATGTAGCTTTATATAAGATGTTCATAATCCAAGATAAGTGGCCAACCCCGTCCTCGAGAAGAAGCCCAACGATAGAGTTAAACCGGTATTGATTTCTTCAACCTCAACGAATCTTGCCCTAGCATAGCTTTACTTTATCTCAGTTAGATCAACATAATGATGCTAAAACTGTGAATGAACTGATCTTCCTAGATTCTTATTTTGAATACAACATCTCATATTCACTCTAAACGAGGAGCATACCTCGTTAATCATAGACAGAGCCATATTGTTATTAGGTCATGCCCTTTAAGATGAAAAATGTTAGTGCGACATATAAAAGCTTGGTTAATAAGATGTTTTCAAAACAAATTGTTTGAACAATGGAAGTTTGTATTGATGATAAGTTCAAGAGCATAAAGACTAGGGAACTTGTTAGGAAATTTGAAGAAATGTTTAACTTCGTAAGGAAATACAAGGTGAGATTGAACCTGCAGAAATGTAATTTTGGGGTCTGATTTAGAAAAACTTGAGTTATATGGCGAAGAAGCACACTAACAAAATCGACCCTGAGAAAATATCTCCTAGCGATAGAATCACCCAGAAACCTAGAAAAGTGCAAGGTTCAACTGAATGGTTGCCGTCCACAAGAAAGTTCGTCTTGAAGGCAATAAACAAGTGATTCCTATTCATACTTCGAGGCCTATAGCATACAAGTCTTGTCCATTTACCTGTTGAAGCAAGTTTTGCAAAAGCCATGTACCTATTTAGGCTGATGAATGAGTAATAGAACTAAGTCGGTCCAATATCAGTTCTAAGTCGGCAGACCATGTACACTAATTCGCTAACCTTCCTGAAATAGAACTTAAAAATACCTAGAACCACTTGTTTAAAAGCTATTTGCTAACGATCAAGGCTAACTATTCAACTTCTCCACCGAATTCTGTCCCGGGGCCACCGTCATTGCCATGATGGCAAGAGGCAGCATCTTCAAGACATTGGCAGATAGGATCTCTCTTTGAGAACCTACTAACTCTGCCTTGCCTCGCTTTGGAGAGGTCATGACCCAGGCTCGTGTACTTCTTCTATTGGGTCACTACAGTTTGCATGACATGTAGGGAACTAAACAGGCGCTTTACAATTTTTGCCACTATAACCTATCTTTTCTTGGGGTTAAAGATTTTCAAGACATTGGGCATACCGAACCGGATATATATTCTTCTATGTAGGCTTGTTGTACTCTCCTTGTTGGGGCTCCAAATATATTGTTTTGAGGAGATGCTACACTTACAGAAAACCCATTCACAAAAATGCTAGACACACACACATGCAGGGGGGTGGTTTTATTTTTTCAATTTAAAATTCAATTGGGCACACCCCATTGTCTCTTTTCTGGTTTTCTTCTGTGTGTGTACAGTTCTGTCTACTCAGAATAATCCATTGTTTTGATACTGTATAGGTCCTACGAAAAGGGACTCAACTTTGATTAGATCTCTTTATCAAGATACAAGAAAGTCAATAACTAAGTATCGAATAACAAGTCGAAGAAAAAAGAAAAGTATAATCACAAGAGAAATTGTATCGCCAAGACATGGTGAATAGAGAGTTGCTACAAGTACAGGAAACTCTTTCACAGGTCCTTGCCAGGCAACTCACATGTGGGGAGGACCCCACATTTTTTTAAAAAAACAGAGGTGAGGCCTCGGCAAGCACAGTGAGGGGCCTTGTGAAAGCTGCACATTCGGGTGAAAATATATTACCACCCTTTCATCCCTTGATGAAAGTTTGGCACACAAGCTCTAATATGGCATGTATTGACCTACAGACCTAGGGAATACATAGGATCACCTTTTCTTATCTTCCCTAGAAATTCTTTTGCCTGGTAAATCCTCAAAAGGAATGACATCGAATTAACAGGCTATTTTCCAAAGTAAAAATTAACCTTCCATATGACCCCACCCTTTAGGATTTATCTAGGTTGCATCCAAGTTATAAGAACAAAGTATATCACGAAAAAGGGTAAAGGATTAGCTTAAGGCCAGCTATAAGCATTGTCTCACTAATGACCAAGCAATAAGGTAAGGTTGATCAATAGTCCCGGTGTATTTGTATATGGTTTTGATCAATAGTATTAATTTTTTACCGATCAAAAAAAAATAAATAAATAAGGTAAGGTTGATCTAGTTTGATTAACTTGATAAATGGTTGAAGAACAATAAGCTCGATCTCAAGGTAATACGAAATACATCCCTAAGAAGTTATAGTCCCTTTGGGTGATGATGGAAGCCCTTGCAAAGTTGCTTAAACCCTTCATCCGTTGTCTTCTGGTGAGAGGTTAAGGTATTACGTTGGGCCAGAGGATTGTTCAAGAAAGTCCTATCCTCAAAATCCTCCATTAGGTCATCAGAAGGTGAGCCAATAGGCTCAGTTGTACAGGGATAGAAGGTTCCACAGGAATCTTCCTTATAGGATGTCTCTCCCTTATAAGCTAGTTTGGTCTCCACCAGGTAATATATATATTGAAATATTTTGACCTCCAGTGGCTCTTATAACGACAAAAACCAATAGGGAGGCAACAAAGGTAATTGGGGGCTAATAGAAAAATTAGCATGAAAAAGAGGGAGAACACAAAAGATTAGTCGAAAACCAAGAACCCTCAGAAAAGAACCTAGAATTCCAAATAACCCAAAAGAAAAAGAAAACAAAGAAAGTAAAAGCAGAGAGGTTTTATAAACCCTACCTAACAAGATGGCAAACCAAAAACACTCCATCCCAAACCCACCCTAACAATGCAAATAAACATGTTTACCAAATCGACCTACATTTTCATTCTTTATCCATTGTCATTCTCTCTCTCACCAATTCTCATTCGTTTCTATCCCTCGTAGCCAAACATGTTCTAAACATTCCTTTACAAATTCTAAATATGGATTGAACAAAGAGAAGAGTTGTTTTCTAAAATGATGGTTCCCTCTCAGTTTGCTAACAAATTTACACCCCTTGTCATCTTCCATCTGAACAGGATGGAACTTAGATTTTGGAACCTACCCACTTTGTTGAAGGTAGGTGGTAATACTGGAGGAGTTTGTTAATTTGTAGTCATGGCATTATGGAGGTAGGCGGTGACAGCTTGTACAATCAAACCTTGTAGTATATGGATTGTAAACTCTAGACAAGACAACCGAATTCAAGAGGCTTTGGATTCCACAAGGATAAAGCATCATTTCTTCAATTTGCAAGAAAGTCACTAAAGTTTCATCGCATACCAATGTACCAAAGCACCTAGTCCAAATCTAGCATAAATGTTAGGCTCAAACATAGGGGAACTATTGTTTCAACTCCACACAATGTGGAGGTGTAAGATCAAATGTTCACATAATCACTTAACCTCAGCTAGAAATTGTAGAGTAGACACTACGTTTAGGACCCTTGAAGGTTGCCCAACAGCTAAGAGAGCCTCAACATATTTTCATCCTATCGTAACATGGATCTATGAACCAATAACCAGTCGGTGGTGCTTTCTAAGGCCATGGCTGAACTCGAACCAACCTCACCAAGAAAGTTGTGAGCCTCCAAAAAGAGTAGCCATATGCACACTGGTAACCTTTCGACCATCATATACATGATAGGATCCAACCCTCTAAAACTTAGGAAGATGAGTCAGGGATCCTCTTAAACAAATGCGACTCCAATTGCAGGTCTTGTGAATCAGAGAACTTTCCAAATGGGGCAAACTTAAAATGAATCAAACTTAGGTAGAATACTACTCAAAACAAGCACATACACATTAAGAATGACTATTCTCCCAAGATTCTTCCCAGACGCATTTATCTTTGTTCTTATTCTCCACTGAATGGAAGAAACAATTACTCAAAACAAATATAACATGCGTTTGAGCCACATTATTTTAAAAGAATATATTTTGAAATAATAAATTGATAAAGAATGTATGATTGAAAAAAAATATGTAATTGAAAATGAATAAAAATTTTAATATAACTCAAACAAAGACATAATAAACAAATTCATGTAGTCAATTTCAATTTCAAATTTGATGAGAATAAAATATAATATGCTGTGTGAATGCTTCTGAAGCAAGAGTGTCATTATCACGATTCAAGAAGAATAAAGCAGCTATAAATAGAGTTAAAAATTCAAATTTTCTCTGGGCATCCACATAAAGAAAACTTCTTCAAAAGGTAATGCCCCCCACATTCAAAATTTGCTTTTACAAGCCATGAATCCTCCACTGTGCAATATAATACAGCAAAGAGAACTCCCAGAAAATTAAACTGCAAATTTCACCCCAAACACAGATTGAATTCAAAAACTAAACAAATATAGCACCCAAGGAATACAATTTACAATCAATGGAACGAAACATCTATCTATCCATCTATCTCTTGACTCAACACAAGGAAGGAGGTTCAAGAAAAGGAGCATAAACCAATTAACTGTTGCATTTGAACTCCCAAAACAAATTCCAACCATCTCAATCACCAAATTATCAAACCAACATGTAAAAACTAAGAGTAAATCAGAAACAAGAAGTTTCTTTCATTGATTTAATTAAAAAGATCCCAAAACAACACAACCATCACTTACAACCTTCCTTCCCTTCTCACCCTACCAATTACTAATAACCATCAAAATAACACATTCTAATAAGCCCGCAATTTCATACAAGATGGAGAGTCAGATAAGGGTAAAATACATGTCAATCAAGCTAAGCAGCAGCTTTCTTGGGAGATTTGGTAGCCTTGGAAGGAGATTTTGGTTCCTTTTCTCCACCAGTTTTCTTTGGCAACAGCACTGGATTAATGTTCGGAAGCACTCCTCCATGAGCAATGGTGACTCCTTGCAACAACTTCCCAAGCTCCTCATCGTTCCTCACGGCTAACAATACATGCCGTGGGATTATACGGTTCTTCTTGTTGTCCCGGGCAGCATTTCCAGCCAACTCTAACACCTTTAATTAAAGACCAAAACAAAATAAAATAATTTTCAGACATTTTGTAAATCAGAATACATATAAGCACTCTTTATGCACTCATTTCAGATCTAAATCCTATTTGAAGGCTTTGAGAAAACAATCATTTTAATCAATGATTACATAACTAAAATAAAAGTAATAAGATTTAACTGAAGGCCTTCAAACAATAAATTAAAAATGCGAACTAAGTAAATCAGGATCTGTAATCAACTATTGATTTGCACTGATACAAGATAATTTTGAGCAAAAATTCTATACAAGAAATAATTAACCTCTACAAACCAACAGAGATACTGAAAATGTAAGCAAAAACCTAGTAATCAATTATTATAAGCTCGAATGCACCAAACAGAAGGGGTAATTACCTCAGCTGCGAGGTATTCAAGGACGGCAGCCATGTAAACCGGAGCTCCGGTACCGACCCGTTGAGCATACCGGCCCTTCTTCAAGTACCGGCCAATTCTTCCAACCGGGAATTGCAAACCGGCTCTGACGGACCGGGTCACCGGCTTCTTCTTTGGGCCTCCACCCTTTCTCCCTCCGGCACCCTTCTTAATTTTTCCTGATTCCATGAAACAACGATTCTAACCCTGGAGACGAAGTAATTATGTTTAAATATACGTTGATAAGACTGGCAATTGATTCGGACTGCAGCCATTGAAATCGGGTTGTGATTTTATAGTGGGGGAATCTAGTTCTGGAAATGGGACGGTAGTAAGTGCTGGATTTAGATGTAATCGACGGTGACGATCTTTTCAGTCTTGATCCGCGTCATTTGGAAAAGACCAATGAGAAGAGAGTTTGGAATTTTGAGTTCGTAAATTACTTTTGAGCCCTTATTTGGAAATTTATTTGGTACCCGTTTTCCCGCTCCAAATTTAATTCGTATTTTTCAAACATTTTCACAGAGAAAGGGTATGGGCCCATTGATATTCTATTATTTTTGCCATTTGGAAATTTAAGAGAAAAGGATTTTTGTTTGAGCTCCGTTAAAATCAATTTTTAGAAAAAAAAATATATTTTTGAATAGTAATTTTTTAAAGAATATATAGTTAAAAAGTAAGAAAAATTTTTAAATTTAAGTGTAATATTATTTTATTAGAAAATATGTGATTGAAAATGAATTTTTAAATTTATGGAGCATAAACAGGAGCTTAATTTAATCAAAAAAGAAACATGATATTTGAAACGTGCGTGTATAAAATATAATGGATTGAACGGAATGAAATCCAATATCTTATTATTTACTAAATATGAAAATATTAAAATGATGTTTGAGAAGTATTTATAAATTATTTAAATTATAAATAGATAGAAATGGATATTCGAATAGTACTCGTAATTCGTCTAAATTATGAGAATGAAAAGTGATTTTATTATTTTTAAATAATTTATAAACATAAGCCAGACTTAAGCTAGATGAAAAAAGTCATTATTTTAAAATACAACCATCACAAGCTTCTAACTAAAGAT